>JANKKB010030150.1:33589-60044 GCA_026225775.1 Bursera palmeri
AAATTTCTTATTTTAATTAAAATAAGTATAAATTTTTTTATTATGGGAGTATAATTTGTTTACTTTTTATTTATTCTTTCTTTGTGTTAAAATTAAGGGAAAAAATTTCAGTTGGGGTAAATATGTACTTTTAAGGGTTAAAATTAGCAGTTGATTAAAAAAAGCAAACCTCAGGGGTGTTGTTGATGAAAGTAGTAAACTTGCTTTTTACTTGAAATTAAGCCAAAACACAAGGGTATTATTTGAAATTGTCCCGTTTATATTTTATAAGTATCCATCTATACAGCACATCACTTATCGTAATTAATATAGCAAGTGTAATTGATGAAACTCAATCAAATGATTGAATCAAATAGCTTAAAATTTGTATAACATAAGCAAATTATTTGAGAAATAAATTAAAAATGTTATATATTTTATTAAGAAAAGGAAGAGAGAACAATGAGGTATTGGGTTTATTTCTTCTTACACGTAAATTATATCATGTCCTACATATAGATTATATCATGATTTAAGTGAGAGATCGTAACAATAGGTTGTAGTTGCTATGGTCTCTCTTGAAGACTAGTAGAGGTGCGATTAAGTTAGCCTGGATAGCTCAGTTAAAAAAAAAATAGAGAATTATTATGATCGTATTTAATTTAAATTTTTAAGGTAAGACAAATTAAGGTACTGGCAAACTGAATAATACAAATATTTTATTTGATTTTTGACTTTAAGGAATGAATATATTAGTCAGCACAAATAATTTGATATTAACAATTCTTATCATGATAACAAGACTATCCTTAAAAAACACACTATAATTACTTTAAACCAAAATCAGGTGTTCTTTTGAAAAATAATCAATCCTAATGATATCTTTAATTTATCTACCTATTTATAGCTTTATAACCAGTATACCCCTCATAGTAGTAGACAATCATCATAAATTTGTCAGACAGTCATTGAAAAGTTATCAAACCTCACCTGACTCATCAAACAATTATTATATAGTCGTCGAAAAGTCACATAACTTGATGGATAGTTATTAGATGGTCATCGAACTTATCGAACAATCGTCAAATCTTCATCAGACTTATCAAACAATAGTCGGATCGTCATTAAACTGGTCAAACAATCATTAGACTTGTCGACGATCACCATAAAGTCATCGGATCATCATCAGACTTCTCAGATAGCCGACGAATGGGAGAACAAATATATATATTATATAAAAAGGTATAATTGTTATTCATGTTGGTTTGATTATAAAAAATAAGAAAATCTTAGGGTTTGGTTATTTTTCAAAGGATCCAATAATTTTGGATCATTTCTCATAATTTCCCAAATATATTCCGTAGAAAAATAAATTTTAATGGTCAAAATGCACTTAAAAAAAGGTCCCATTTTTTATTAATAATATTTCATCAATTCACCCATAACTCTGCCTACTTTGATATATTTATATTTTTGTGTTCACTTTACTAAAAAACTATATTTTTAAAAAATAAATATGTCGATTTATATACCAGGATATCAAAATATTGTATAAAAAAAAGGTTTCAATTTTTCATTACATTTTTATAAGGGTTTCAAAATAAATTGAAAATATATAAATTTAATTGTCTAAACTAAAAACGACAAGATGCATAATGGTATTATCTAAAGGCAAGTTCTTACATTGATGGTGAGACTAAATCCAATTAATATTTACGAATTCTCAAATATGACGATCATTAATCACTTATGTTTTATGAGTAGCGATGGACTTACAAACTATTTCTATTAACCCATCTATACATAACCATCACTGTTCTTAATTAATATAATTAATTTTGTTAAATTTATTGATCGAATCAATAGCTTAGACATTGTATACTGTAAGCAAATTATTTGAAAAATAAATTAGGAAGGTTATATATTTGATTAAGAAAAGAAAGAGAGAACAATGAAATTTTGGATTTGATTCTTTTTATAAGTAAATTATATTATGATTTAAGTGGAAGACTATAATAATAAATTATGGTTGCCTTAGTCTCTTCAAAGATTGGTCGAGGTGTGCTTAAACAGGCTTAAACACCTCGATTAAAAAAACAAGCAGATAGAGAATTATTATTATCATATTTAATTTAAATTTTTGAGGTAAGACAAGTTAACATACTGGCAAACCGAAGAATACAAATATTTTATTTGATTTTTAATTTTAAGGAATGAATATATTAGTTAGTGCAAATAATTTGATGTTAACAATTCTTATAATGATAAGAAGATTATCCTTGAAAAGCACACTATAATTACTTTAAACCAAAAAAATAATTATTAAGTGTAGTAAATATATTTATTTTTCCACACATTAAGTGTAGTAAATTAAATTAATTTTTTATTTTAGTATTTTTTTTTTAAAGAAAAGAAAGTCAATACTTTTATCACTTATAATTTAATCTCGTGGGAAAGAATAAGGGCGTCTTTGGAGGCACTTTTCAATATATTTATATTAATGATATTATATTCTTTTAATTTATTATTAAAACTTTTGAAAATTCTACCTGTTCATTTTGCTTTTTTAAAGAACTCCAACATTAAACGAATTAAATGATTTTTTTTAATAACTTTAAAATAGTATTTTCATGTATTATATTTACTATTGTAAAAAGAAAGACCATTAGTGGACTATTTTAAAATTTGACCCACTTTCAAATAATTTTGATGTTATGACTTATTTAAGTACTAGAAACCCTTTATTAGATACTGTTTAACAGATTATGAGATATTGTTGAACTATGTCGAGCGTGTTTGTTATCGAGCAAAGGGTTATAACATTAAATTTTGTTAGCTACATATTAAAACTCAAATGGATTCTACTGTTTTAATCTATTATTATAAATTTTTATTTTTAAAAACATTCCAACGTAAAACAAATTAAATGATTTTTCTTTTTTCAACAGTATTAATAATATTATCCTTCTCTTTATATCTCTTTCTCAATAAAAGCTCAAGAAAAGTGGTATTCTATAAAAAGCTGGTATTATATCAATTAAAATAAATATAATTTTAATAAGAATTAAATTTAAGAGAGTTAATATTAATTTTAGATAGAAAGGGATATTAACTGTTTTTAACGTATTATTTGGAGGGTGAAAGAAAGAGCGAAAAGTGGAGCTTTCGTCTTCTTTTATGTTATTAATTTATTTACAAATTTATCAAATCCCAATTCATAAATTTGATTAATTAAGCAAGTCATTACTCATAGTAGTAATCAAATAAAATTAATAAACATAAATTTAAAAATTTCGATTAACCAACCAAATCAAAAGATAAACCCAGAATTACTACAGGTAATTAATTAAAAAAAGAAAAAAGAAAAAAGAAAACACAAGACAAAAGTAAAAGGGCTTAAGTGAAGAAAGTCTTCAGTTAAGAGAGAGAGAGAGAGAGAGAGAGAGAGAGAGAGAAGAAGGTCAAATCGAGTGGCGAAGGGTTGGGGGTCTTTGTATGTATTATATTTTTGTGGTGAGAGTGCCATAGCTTGCTTTGCTTGCCTCCTTGTTCAGGCTTTTTCATTTTATTTAAGAAAAATAAAATAGAAATTGTGTAGAGAATTTTAATACTACTCCACACAAGCTCCAATCCCCATAAACTTCTTGACTTCACAGTTATTATTATTTCTCATTCTGTTCTCATCTTCCCGATCTCTATTCCTTTCTTCTGCTGCCATCGTTGCCGGCTAGTATGGATCCATTCGATTTGGTTCGCAAAGGTATATGCGTCAATCAGTTTTCTTCACTTATAGTCTGTAGATCGTCAAATTTTACGATTTTTTGTTGTTTATTATTATTATTATTATTATTTTAATTTTTTTGGGTCGAATTGGTTGAGATCTTTGGAGATTTGTAAACGATTTTTTGTTTGTTGGTTTATTTCGTTTGAAGTTTGACTTTTTTTGTTGTTATTTGGTAGCTTGATTTTGTTAATTCTTATGGTCAATTTTGGTTATTGAAAGTGTTTTAGGGCTTTATTTTGCAAGATATGTGATTTTCATGACAATTGGTTTTGTTATCTGTCGGTAATCGAGTAAATTTGACTTTTTTTTTCGTGTTTTTGAAAATCTTATCCACTTGTGAAATTTAGGGTTTTGAGGGTTACAAACTTGTGCTGTTTAATGCAATTAGTGAAAGGTGTTATCTTTTGTTGTTTGTATACACTCTGCGATTTAATTAGAATTCTAGTTATTGAAGTTGAGTTAACGTCAGCTTGTGGTTAATTGAGTTGTTAGCAAGTGATTAACGGATATAAATAGCTTTACGGTTAAATTCAGTTGTAAGTCAATAATATGTTGCCTGATTCAGTTACTGATGATGGAATTTAAAAGATGAAAATGGTTACTATTTTTACTACTGTTTGAAAGTCATTATATAGGATAGTTTCTTTAAAAGGTTCTGCTGAGGTTTGGCAGTTTCAGGTATTTCTGTCATTGAAGATGAGGTTGTAGAGTTCATTTCTGGAAAGACTTGAGTTTGTGCATGTGGGGTGTGTCTGGAAATGAAGATACTTTGTCTGTGAATAATTATCTTGCAAATATCTGGCCAATTGTAATACTCAAATATAACTATTTTGCAGGTTTTGGGTAAAGTCGCTATAAGTGAAGGTTGTTCTCTTTGCCGGCCTCTCTTTATGCATGTAGATTTTTTTTTGGTTGCTATTTAAGTGCAGAATGAGCTTATCCAAGAAAGCGACTCAAATTGGTGATACAAAGTTAAACAGTCCAAACAAGGCAACTGCTTTAAATCCAAATGCAGCGGAGTTCATTCCCTCTGCTCTCAGATCACCATCTGCTGGATCTACCAGTGCAGCGGATGCAACAGCGAGGTTTGCTACTTCCGGGTCTGTAGGAAAGGCTGTGCTTGATCGGTCAGAGTCATCCATTTCGAATAATTCCGATGAAGAGGCTCACCAGTACTGGCGTCGCCAGCTCCCTGATGATATTACGCCCGACTTTAAGGTCATGAACGAAGACGAGTCGCAAGGACTTGGCGGTCTCTCTTTGGCTGGCTTGTCGTTACATGATGGTATTGACAGGTCAAGGTTTTCTGCTTCTACGGGAGGTGGGTATGTACTGACTACCGAGCAGCGGGAGATTTCTCCACAGCTTAATGGTAACAGCTTTGCAGAAAAGATAAGATTTTCTGCTTCGAGCTATGCAGAGGATCCTATTGCAGCCAATTTTATGCATTTGTCACCTAAGCCGTGGGACAAGCAAATAGTAGGTGGCGATCAGCTTAGGGAAGGGCATTCTTACAATGGGAATTCTAGGCATGGGTTCATGAATGATATATCAGGTGAGCATGGAATGATAGATGATACTGATATGAACCCATTGGAGTTTTTAGCATCACAATTCCCTGGATTTGCTGCTGAAAGCCTTGCTGAAGTCTATTTTGCCAATGGCTGTGACTTAAACCTGACAATTGAGATGCTAACTCAGCTTGAGGTATTCTCAGTTTCTAATTAGTTTGTTACTGGACAAGTTTGAAGTGCTCCCATTTCTACTAATGTTTGAAGATAGTGCCATACTATCTTTCAGTTTGTAATCTCTTTTGATTGAGCCCATTCTTTGAATCTTTAATGACACTGTTGTTCTCCAGATAATTTATTGTAAAAGAGTTGCAAAAACTATTGATTTCCAATATTTAATTCCAAAGCACCAGGTCAAAATTTTTTTGTTGGAGCAAATGCTCACCATCTTTGGCAGGATGAAAAGACAATCCACTGCTTATACTTTGCTGAAGCAATAGTTGGGTGCAAATTATGGAGAGCAACCCATTGTATGCCTTCTTTTGTCAGGGCTCACAAAGTCTTAAGGTGACATAATGGAACAATCGTCTTACATGTAGTCTAGCTTAGATATTCTTCCCTGTTAGAGTGAGGGTAGCTGTACTAGATGGGATTATCGCTCCATCCATCTTATTGCATAGCACTGTGATTGTTATTTTAGGTGCTTTCCCTTAAGTTGTTTACTTCATTTCATTATGAGCAGTGTAACTTGCTTTATTTGACTTATTTCTTTCATTTCTGAAAAAGAAGAAGAAGTGTAGTACCATAAATGATTGATTGTATGTGAGCTTCTGGATATCTTTTCTATTTAGACCATTTGATAGTTGTATTATTTTCAATTGTAGCTCCAAGTTGACGGTGGTTTCAATCAGAATGTAAACTCAAAGACTTTGTCAGCTCCCAATCTCAGTGCAATGGACTTTCCTGCACTTACTGTTGCAGAGGGTCAGAATGGTCCTCCAAAATATGCTGGAGATGATCTTCAGCAAAGTGCAAATCCTTATCGTTCTTCTGACAAGGAGAACATGCTAATGTTCAAGTCCAGCTCATCCATTCCATCTAGAGGTGCAATAGATTTTGCTTCAGCCGTCAGAAAGTTGGCTTCTCAGGATTCTGGTGTATGGAAGTATGAAAGAAATGGATCTGCTGATTCCACTATTGGGTCAAGTAGGAGTTCCAACGTTTTGGCTAGTGCTTACAGCAGTGGGCATGGGAGAGGAATTTATGCAGATAGGTTGCAGAATCGTGGTTCAGCTTGGACAGCTCCTGTTTGGCTTGAAACTGGAGAAGGCGTGGGTAATATTCCTCAGTCAACAAGCTTTCTTGCATTATACATCTTTTTAATTATCGGATAAATGCCTCTGCATATATATTTGCTTTAATGTTGTTGAGATGGCAGCCAATATGTATTCTGAGCTGCGGGAAGAAGCTCGTGATCATGCACGTTTGCGTAATGCTTACTTTGATCAGGTTCGTCCTATTTTTTGTGCTGTCTTGCTGTTGAAATCAATTAGAGGCTTAAATATTCAAGTTAAGCCCATAACTATAGGCTTAAGCTTTTAGGAGAGTGGCAAACTTAATATGGTATCAGAGCCATAGTGACCCAATGGTCCAGGTTCGAATCCCTTTCGTGGTATTTAATTAAAAAATAAAAAAAGTTATTATTTGGCCCACTTGTAAGACCCGCTGAGGCATATGAGGTTCGGTCCGGTCCACGTTGTAAGTGCACGTGAGGCCCTTGCACGTGAGGAGGCGTATTAGAGACTTAAATATTCAAGTTAAGCCCATATCTATAAGCTTAAACTTTTAGGAGAGTGACAAACTTAACAAAATCCTCTTACTTTTCTCTCCGTTAGTCGTTTAGTATATGGAAACCACAAATTGGCATATAAAACCACCTTGTTCAAAAGAGGTGGAGATAATTTAAAGTGTAAAATTGGTGAAATGTGATTGATGTAGGATTATAGTATGTAAGCCTTCAGTATGATATCAAATGATTATTACCTTAAAAAATAATGATATAGCAGAGACTAGATTTTATTGGCTTGCCTTTCTTGGTATCAAACAGTTCCTAATGAACTCTGCCATGTTATGCCTCTGCTCCCTATCCCCCTTCTATTTATGTTATTCCACTTCTTTTTCAGGGACCAATTTTTTATTCCAATATCAGTATTTTCTTATTTTCATAATTGTCTAATGTTGATGTAATCTTTGTTTCTAGTTTCTAGCAGTGAAGCTGCTTTGCAGTTTCCCTGGAGGTGAATTTAGGAATCATATTGTGAAGAGTTAATTTCTCAGTAGATTGACTATATAGTGTGGATTTTTTGAGTGATAATGTTCATGCTTTTGAGAATTAAGTTTTCAATGATGTAAAGTAAATGTATTCGAAGTGGACACTTATTCCCAGTGAAATAAAATATTTATGGAATGAAGAGCTAATTTTTTGTTGCAGGTTTAACTAGTTAAATAAGATTTTTGACTCTCAAACCTGTAATATCTTTAACATGTATCACTTTTCTGTTGATGGAACACACAGGACTTGATGAGAAGACAAGATCTGTAAATGCCAAACGATATAAATTAAGAATGACATTCCCCTCAACACCCATTGAGAATTATAGCTAACTTTATTGATTTCTTCGCGAGCAACAAACTATGGGGCTGTCATCATAATAGAAGTGAAATAGCAAGTATAGGAGTAAACTCCCATGGCTTGTTGCCTCGTGGTGGAATAACTTTTTTCCACTGAACTGTTTTAGGGTAGGTAATGCTTTTTGTATTTTACAGGCACGCCAAGCCTATCTTATAGGAAATAAGGCCCTAGCAAAGGAACTGAGTGTGAAAGGGCAGCTGCATAATATTCAAATGAAGGCAGCTCATGGAAGAGCTCAAGACTCTATTTACCGTCAGAGGTATGTAACTTTTTGCTGTTTCTACTTGCTCGACAATGACCGGCTGATATGTAAGACTTAATGGTTAATAGTTTTCTCTTCTATAATATCTTCGTCTTTGAAGAGGACATAAGATATTTATCTGCTGGATTATCAGGTTGCCATTTCTTTCTTTTTTGTTTTTCAAACATCTCTTCGTATTTGAAGTGGATGATCAAACCTTCGTATGCTGGCTGTTAGGATTTTTTTATTTTTATTTTCAACACTCTCCTGAATGGCGAAAGGAAATAGCTGCAACTTTTATGAATGTAATTAATTTCCTACTACCTGCACCTGCTGTACCTACAGACGTGCTCTCCCCTCTGTTTATTTTAGGGTTCATTTGGTTTGAGTTCCAAAAGGAATGAATAACCATTCCGATTAGGATTCCGTCAGATTCGTTTTGAAGTTGTTTGGAATATAAAAATAAAATGAAATTTTTGTCATCAGTCTATTGAAAAACAAATATAATAGAAATAAATATTGATTGTATAAATATAGATAGATTGATCTAGACAAAAAGAAAAAAAATAAAAGAGATAATAGAAGAAAATATTATTCAGAATAAGAGATTTATAATGAAAATATCTGTATTTGAGATAAAAATTGTAATAAAGATGGAAGGGATTTTGTCGTGATACAGTAATGTGAGATATTTTTTCTTCAAATATAAAATAGTAAAAAAGCGTTTTTTATTTTGATTCGGGTTAGGAATCAAAACCAATGAATAGGGGGTAGGGGGAATGACTAATTCTCTTTCTTGAAGTAAAAGGGTTCTCATTTCAGAGCTTATTTTTTACAACCGAATGGCAATAATGGGAATATTTCATATCCATTCTAATTCTTGGGTGCATTTTTATCGAACCAAACGCTCTCTTAGGTGTAACAAGTTGATCTGTTCAGCTTATAGCTACATTGGAAAATTTTCTCCCAAAAATATTGGTTAATGTGGATGGTTGCGAGATGACAGCTGTCTTTGACTGACTAGCTTCTACTTATTTATTTATTTTTGTTGAATAAAATATTACATTGCTTCGATGCTTATGTCCACCTGAGCATGCTTATCAGCACATTTTCCACCCTGCTGTCTGTTCTGTACTTGTTTTGACTTTAGAGGTTCTGCTGTAATATCACTGAAAAGGGTGAAAGTTGAAGGGTGGATATGTAAAGGCAGGACATGTCTGAAATGATGGCAGTATTTTTGCCATCATGGAGAGCCTGAGATTAAAAGATTGCTGCCACTTGTGAATGATCTATTTGCATACCTTTTGGTTAGGTTTTTTATTTAACTCAGCAAGCTAAGTGTTGGGTTTGTTCTCTTTGATTGTATCTTCTTTTACCATTGATTCAGGAACCCACCTGAGATGCAGGGAAGAGGACAGGATAGGATGATAGACCTGCATGGGCTGCATGTAAGTGAAGCTATTCATGTGCTGAAGCATGAGCTGAGTGTTTTGAGGGGCACGGCCCGGGCAGCAGACCAGCGTCTGCAAGTTTATATATGTGTTGGAACGGGGCACCACACAAAGGGTTCCCGAACTCCAATAAGACTTCCAATTGCTGTACAGCGTTACTTGCTTGAAGAAGAGGGCCTTGACTATACTGAACCACAGCCAGGGCTGCTTCGAGTTGTGATATACTGAACCGAGGACATGACAGTGTGAGGTATAGGAGTTTTTGACACGAATCAAAATCCATGAAGTCAAAGTCACCATAATCATTCTTGTATCTGTACATGGGAAGAAGTGGGAGAGGAAGTAGTCAAAAGTCTGAAAAAAAAAACAAGAAAAAAGAAAAAAAAGGGAAAAAAAATGAAAAAAGAGGGTTCAGAAATTAGGAAAGGAAAAGTTGAGGAAGGAATCCAGTGTATCATTGACGTGTATCATTAAGGTTTAGCCGGTTGACAACGGATTACGTTTTGGTAGCATCAGGCCCCTACATCAGCCGATCTTTTGTGACCATTTTTTTTAAAATTTTTTGTTAATCTTGTACCTTAATTTTACTTTTTTTTTTCCTCAGATGTAACTGATAGAATTGAATTACATGATAGCACAATTCATTAAGCATCACTCCTTGCAATGACTGGAAGGTGTCTCTCCGACTTTTAGTAGCAGAAATACCATGGTTAGGAATGGTCATGATAGATGAAACATGAAAGAAGAATGGGCTGTGATTGTTTCATAATTGTGAATTCTCTAACTGGCGTAAAACTTTTGTTTAAATGTTGGGGATGGGCTTGTGGATACTTTGAGTAAACGATAGTAGAAAACAGCTGTGTGCGTGCCGATTTTTCTGACCCTGATCGAAAAAGGAAAGCACAAAGTAACTTAATTACAAATCGAAAAAGGAGAGCACAAAATAACTGACTGCAAAAGATTTTTCACTTTTAATGCTATAGCTACAAGAGAGATTCTAGGATTAAATTAAATGTCACGTAATGGTCATTTTTCAACGAGGATTCAATTAAAATATAATTGAGAAAATCAATATGATTGTTTAAAAAATTATTTTATCATATTATTTTCTAGAATTAAAAAAATAAATAAACAATGAAATAGCTCCTTCCGAGCAAGTACCAGAATTTTAAAAACTTTGGAGGGAAACCAAACAATGCAAAATTCGAGAAATGCACTTTCAATTACAAGCGAATCTCAAACCTAAATCCACCACCATCTTGTTCTACTCTCCAAAAACTTCAAACAGAGCACTTTATCCTTCTATCCAGAAACACCATCTTTCATCTTCCTCCTCTTCGTCTCAATGGTTCTCTCTCCTCCGCCATGCAATCTCCTCCTCCAACTTGCCCCTTGGCAAGTCTATACACGCAAGTATCTTGGCTTCTTCCGAGATCCCAGATCGTTTTTTAACCAACAATCTCATCGCAATGTATTCCAGATGCGGGTCAATTTTATACGCGCGCCGCCTGTTTGACAATATGCCCGATCGAGACCTCGTTAGCTGGAATTCTCTTCTGGCTGCATACGCTCACTCCGGAGACCATAACATTGAGGATGTGAAAGAGGGTTTTCGTCTTTTCCGTGTTTTACGTGAGTCTACTGTGTTGACCAGTCGATTGACTCTGGCTCCGCTATTGAAGTTAAGTTTGGCTTCTGGGTATCTTTGGGCTTCGGAAGCAGTTCATGGGTACGCAGTGAAGATCTGTTTGGAGCGGGATGTGTTTGTTGCAGGCGCCCTCGTTAATATTTACTCAAAATTCGGAAAAATTAGAGAAGCCAGGATTTTGTTTGATGCCATACCGGAAAGAGATTCTGTTTTATGGAATGTAATGTTGAAAATGTATGTAGAAATGGGTTTTGAAGAAGAAGCGTTTCATCTCTTCTCGGATTTTCATAGGAGTGGGCTGCATCCTGATAATGTAAGTGTGCACTGTGTGCTGAGAGGGATCTCTGATGTGGGTTCTGATACAGGCAAGAGGCACAAAGAGCAGATTCAGGCTTATGCAATAAAATTGTTTATATATGATGATAATTCAAATGTCGTTTTGTGGAATAAGAAATTGTCTGAGTTCCTACAAACTGGTGATAATGGTAGTGCTCTTAAATGCTTTTCGAATATAATTAGATCAGATATAGAGTATGATAGTGTGACAATTGTAGTTGCTTTGGCAGCAGTTGCAGGCACTAATAGATTAGATTTAGGGCAACAAATACACGGTATGGCTTTAAAAACAGGTTTTAGTTCAGTTGTTTCTGTTGGAAATAGCCTCATTAACATGTATTCAAAAATGGGCTCAATCTGGTTTGCTCAGAAAGTGTTCTCCGATATGAAAGAATTTGATTTAATTTCGTGGAACTCAATGATATCAAGCTGTGCACAGAATGGTTTAGAAAAGGAATCAATGAATCTATTTATAGATCTGTTACACGATGGCTTGAGACCAGATCATTTCACATTGGCAAGTGTTCTTAGGGCATGTTCCTCTGTGTCAGAAGGCTTCTATTTCAGTGAACAGATTCATGTTCATGTGATAAAAACAGCTTATGTTGCTGACAGTTTTGTGTTAACTGCTCTTATAGATGTTTATTCTAGAAGTGGAAAAATGATAGAGGCAGAATACTTATTTGAAAACAAAAATGAATTCGATTTGGCAACTTGGAACGCAATGATGTTTGCTTATATATTAAGTAATGATAGTCACGAGGCATTGAAACTCTTTGCTCTGATGCATACGCGTGGAGAGAGATCAGATCAGATAACATTAGCAACTGCAGTGAAAGCTTGTGGTTGCTTGTTGGGGTTGGAACAAGGGATGCAAATTCATGCTTATGCAGCAAAGTTTGGGTTTGACTCAGACTTATGTGTCAGCAGTGGCATCCTAGATATGTATGTGAAATGTGGAGACATGGTGGATGCTCACTTAGTGTTTAATGATATCCCTGCACCTGATGATGTTGCATGGACAACTATGATATTTGGATGTGTTGAAAATGGAGATGAAGAACGTGCTCTTTCTATATACCATCAGATGAGGATCTCTGGGGTCCTACCCGATGAATATACATTTGCCACCCTTGTCAAAGCCAGTTCATGTCTGACAGCGTTAGAACAAGGAAGACAAATTCATGCAAATCTTATCAAGTTGGATTGTGCTGTGGATCCTTTCGTTGGGACTTCACTTGTTGACATGTATGCCAAGTGTGGGAACATAGAAGATGCATATAATTTATTTAAACGGATGAATGTGAGGAACATTGCCTTGTGGAATGCCATGTTGGTGGGTTTGGCACAGCATGGAAATGGTGAAGAAGCCCTTAAACTCTTCAGAGTCATGAAAACTCATCACATTGAACCCGATAGAGTCACCTTTATCGCGGTCCTTTCTGCTTGTAGCCATTCTGGTCTAGTTTCTGAAGCTTATGAGTATTTCCATGCAATGCATGGAAAATATGGTATTGAACCCGAGATAGAGCATTACTCTTGTCTAGTTGATGCCCTTGGCCGTGCAGGGCGCACTCAAGAAGCAAACGAGCTGATAATGTCAATGCCCTTTAAAGCTTCTGCTTCAATGTATAGAGCCTTGCTTGGTGCTTGCAGGGTTAAAGGGGACACGGAAACAGGGAAAGAAGTGGCAGAGCAGCTATTGATCTTGGAACCATCTGATTCAGCAGCATATGTTCTTCTGTCCAATATCTATGCTGCTGCCAACCGATGGGATGACGTTACCGATGCTCGAAGAATGATGAAGAGGAAGAATGTTAAAAAGGATCCGGGTTTTAGTTGGATAGATGTTAAGAACAAGGTTCATTTGTTTGTTGTGGATGATAGGTCCCATCCACAAGCTGATTTAATATATGATAAGGTGGAAGATTTGATAAAGAGGATTAAAGAAGAAGGATACGTACCTGATACAGACTTTGTGCTTCTTGATGTGGAAGAGGAGGAAAAAGAGCGTGCTCTTTATTACCACAGTGAGAAACTAGCTATAGCTTATGGACTCATAAGCACTCCTCCATCCTCTAAAATTCGTGTAATAAAAAACCTTCGTGTTTGTGGAGATTGCCATAATGCAATCAAATACATATCAAAAGTTTCTGGAAGAGAACTTGTATTGAGAGATGCAAATCGCTTCCATCATTTCAGGGATGGAATCTGCTCATGTGGTGATTACTGGTAATCACAAAATTGATTTTCTTTTGGTAATTCTTTTGACTCCAAATTTGAATATGCTTTTGGTTTCTTTCCATTTTATCCTCTAATAGAGGCTAAGAAAATGTAATTTTTACATCTCTGAGAGTTTGATGATCAGGAATTTCCGGAAGACATTGTTCAGTTGAGTTGAGAATCAGAATTCAGAACCTCTTTTACTTGAACCTGAGTGACAAATGTATATATATATATATATATATTTTTTTTTTTTTTTTAAATTTTTGTCTCTTCAGATGATGAAAAATATTGTTGAAATAATGACCACATTCTCTCTTATTCTATATTTGAACTAGTATCTTCTTTAGCTTGGTTTTGTCTTCAAGAATTATGAATCCTAATCTTAGTGCGAGTTCAGTAACTAATAGATTGTGGGCAACATGGTAATGCATTTATTTATGTATGGGTATGGCTATGCTGATCAAATGGCCAGTCACCAAAGCAGAAAAACGCAGAACTCAGGGCCGGGCTCAATGGAAATTTAGGCCGAAAAAAGAAATTTTAATTTAGGTAGGTCTTTGTATACAATAAACATTTTAAATAGTCTTAAGGTTTAAAACACAAATGATTATTTTAACCATTTTAATTATTAATTTGTCTTGAAAATGATTATTTTGTTATAAAATTTATTGAATATAGCAAAACAATTAATTTAATTACAAATTTTAATATAAATTTATGATTTGAACATAAGAGTTAACATTTTTTTTGGTCTTAAACGTATGTTCTTAGATTATCTTAAATTAAATTATTATGTATTAAGAGTTTTACATTAAATATATCTGTTATAGAATTCAAAATAATAAATAGTTTATGGGATAATATCAAATAGTACCTTGTGTTTTGATCTAATATTAAGTAGAAAGCAAGTTTATCATTTTCATCAACTAGATCCTTGATGTTTGCTTTTTTTTTAATCAATTATTAATTTTAACCCAAAAAATACATATTTGCCCCTACTAAAATTTATTTATTTAATTTTAAAACGAAAAAGAATAAATAAAAAAAATAAATTATACTCCCGTAATAAATAAATTTCTACTTTTTATATTTTTATTTTTAAAATTTTTTAAAATTAAGGAAAAAAATTTCAGTAGGGGCAAATACATATTTTTAAGGGTTAAAATTAACAGTTGATTAAAAAAAGTAAACCTCGGGGGTCTAATTGATGAAAATGATAAACTTATTTTTTGCTTGAGATTATGTCAAAATATAAGGGTATTATTTGATATTATCTCAATAGTTTATTATTGATTTTACATAATAATAGAAAATAAAAAAATAAAATAAAATAAAAGAATAGAAAAATATAATATATATATATATATATTTTAATTTTACTAGACTTCTTTTTTAATTCTTAAAATATAAAGAGAAATATAAATAAAATTAATTTTTATAACACAATCAAACGATATAAATTTTTATTGAACGAGTAAAATTAAAAAATAAAATAAATATTAAAATAAATAAAGTGATAATCATATATTTAATTATTGTATGGATTAGGTGGTAAGTCTCGTAGAATTACTTTTTATAAAAAAATGAGTGCAGTAAAATTAAAAAAAAACAAAGTAACGATATTCTTTAAATTTATTATAAATAATTTGTTTAATGATGCGACGTTACCAAATTGATTATTACATAATAATTTTCGGTGCAGTAAAGGCAAATCCAATTCTATATTCGACGACTTCCGTTTTCCGGTTCTTACAGTAGAGCTGCGTACGAGCGTTACGTGTTTCTAAGCAATTGGGTCGTGCTGTTCAGTCGCTCTTTTCGCTCGTCGTGTCAAACAGTTCACTCACACGAGTCCCGAACTACTTCAGAGTCTTTCAATCTTTCTGTTCAGTTCTGTGACTTCTGTCCCAAATTTAAAGTACCTAAACTAAACACTAATAGCATTTATCTCCTAATCCTAGTTGGATTCTCAACAAACAAATAAACCTACAAATTTAATAAAATAATTAAGAATACAGTTCTCCTGAAAAAATATAAAAGAATTTTATACATATAAATAATAATCTTTCTCTCAAGTCCGAAACCTGTAAGGGAATTACTCTACTTTTGACCGACTTTCTAACTTAGATTTTGAATAAAGATTGTTACTCTGCTCCGACTGTGCGCTTGGAGTGTGTGAAGAAGAAGAAGGAGAGAAGAATCTATCAACGCTTTTTTACATTAGATATTCTCAACAACAAATAAAAATGGAATCGGCCATCTGATAATCACATAATTCTTCAGGGCCTTCACGTTTCTTGTGTTTTTGCTTGTCTTTTCGTATGCTCTATCATCTCTCTCTAAACCCACTTCTTCTATAAACAATCCACATGCATTTCGCAATGAAGAACCATAATCCTCTTAAGAGAAGCTTTGATGCTGAAAACTCATCAAACCCCTCTGATATGCCCTTGAACGGTCATGATCATGCTGTCAATGGTCATTCTTCTCCTACAAATGCGCAGAACTTCAACCCCAGACGGTAATTTCCTTATCTTTTTACTTAGTTCCTCTTTCATTCTTTTTTTCTGGTTCTCCTTTTTCGTTTATGGAGTTTAAGTATGTGTTTTGTTTTGTTTTGTTTTTTGTTTGCAGGTACCAATTGAAAGTTTTTGAAGTTGCCAAGAAGAGGAACACAATAGCGGTGCTGGAGACAGGAGCTGGCAAGACTATGATAGCTGTGATGCTAATCAAAGACATTGCTCAAGCTATCAAGTCTAATGATCATAAGAAGTTGATTATTTTCTTGGCCCCTTCTGTCCACCTTGTTCATCAGGCATGCTCTTACTTGATATTTACTGTCCCTTCTCTTAACTTCACTCAGTTCCAATTTCTTTTGAACCATTTTTGGATGTAGAGTACAGGTATCTATGTATCTGTTTGCATATTTTATTCCATTGCTTTAAAGGAAAACATTTTAAATAGGGTTCAATGGGGATGGTTTATATGCAATGTGGCTACTTAATTTGATCACATGCTGATAAGAAATTGGTTTCCTGTTTGCAGCAATATGATGTTATTAAGATGCATACAGATTATAAAGTGGAAGAGTATTATGGAGCCAAGGGGATTGATGAATGGACTTCAAAGAGCTGGGAAAAAGAAATAAATGAGAATGATGTAAGCATGCATTACAATTGTTCAAAAAATAGTATTCGATCATGTACTGCTGTGTCAAGCCATTTATCTATTTTATTACCAATTTTTTGGTATGCTACTGTCATAATCTAAGATTGAGCTCTGTTTATTAAGTTGTTCCCATTAATTTTGTTTAAAAAATTTTAGTAGGAACCGGTATTTATTGTAAGAATTCAACCACAGATTAATTTCTTTTGAATAGTGGGTGCATGTGTGTTTGTGTGGCACTCTGACTCTCTATCTTCAAAACTCGTATAGGGTCTTGTTTGCCAGTTCGTTGGATTTTAACTGTCATTCTTCAGCCTCTTCTCTTTTCACTGAGTCACTAGCAATTGTTTGTTTTGTCATTTATACTTATTTGTTTTTTATTTTTGTCTTGTTTGATTCTCAGAAATTTGATTACCGTAAAAATTATTGGTGGAATTTGATAACATATCATGTATGTTGCTTGTATAAATAATACAACACACATTTTTCTGATATTAGGTGTGAGTTTCTCAATTCATTTGTAGCAATTTCATGGAATTTTGATATGATTTAGAGTGTTCAAGTTAGTGCTTATAGTGTTATATAATTCTTTCCTTGCTTATAGTGTTGTATAATTCTTTCCTTTCTCCATTTCTTATAGGTATTGGTGATGACCCCGCAAATTCTCTTGGATGCCTTGAGGAAGGCATTCCTGAGGCTAGAGATGGTATGCTTCATCGTAATAGATGAGTGCCATCGTGCCAGCGGCAACCATCCATATACAAAAATAATGAAGGTTAGCATCCTCTGTTCCTAGAAATGGTCATAACGGTTTTTTTTCCCTTACTTTTTGTCATGCTTCCTCCTTCTTCTCTTCTTTTTTATAAGTTTAAGTGAACAAATATCTCAATGCTTACTATTCTTCGTGAAGGAATTTTATCACAAATCTAATTACAAGCCAAAGGTTTTTGGAATGACTGCGTCACCTGTGGTTAGAAAAGGTAAAATGTTGTCTCCGCTACTTACAAAATATGTAATTGTCTTGAGGTGGTTTATATTGCTCTAATCTTGGGTAGTATTTGATGGTGCCATATAATACTTCTTGAAATATGTTAAATTTTATGATTTTTTTGGGATTTGACGTTTAGACTGAATTGGGAGTTGAAATGCTCAATGGGCATTTTCCTTTTTTCCTTTAATTTCTTCAAGATGAATCTTTCTGCCTTCTCTTTGAAGATTCCAATCCAATGTATTGTTTTGAGTCTGTCACAGTTGAGAGCATTGAAAAGAAATTCTGGGGTAGAGGAATTTGTTTTTCATTTTCTTTTATAATGACTTTTGCTGCAAGTTTCTGTGCCTGATTTACGCCATTGAGATAGACTTGCTGAAATTGTATTTTGTCAAACACATAATACTTTTACGAGAATTTGCTTTGTTAATGCCATATCCGCTTAGCTTTAGATGAACAAAATGCCATTACTACAAATCTAGTCATGAAAACTTGTTTTTAATTCTTTAAATAATTTATCACCTCTACCGATATGCAATGTCAAAAACTATATTTTGGAGCAATTTTGGAAATAATTACCTCGTTTACCCAGTATATCACATGTTTATGGTCTGATAACTACAACCTTTCCCTTGGCATTTCCTTAGAAAAATAAGCATATGAAGGATGACATTCACATATGTTGTTCCTTGGGCATGCATAAGTCACCTATGACACTTGCATATGATTCCTATATGATCAAGTTTAATAAGGTTATTTCTTGGACCCAGGTAGACTGCTGTTTCAATTTAAATTAATTTGATGGAAATGTTTTTAAGTTGGCACTTTATTGAAGAGATTATAATTGTCTTCAAAAATTTTACTTCTTGTAAGTGCATTAACACTTTTTTTTTCATTATTATTATTTTTTTAATAATGCTATGTGTTCTCGTTCATGTATTTACATGCTACTACAAACAACTTTGCAAACAGGAGTCACATCAGCAATGGATTGTGAGAGCCAAATATCAGAACTCGAAAGCATCTTGGATTCTCAGGTACTTATATACTTTGTGGTTGTTTGGCGTAAATTCAAATGCAGAAGAAACAATGTGTTGAATTAATGTTGCTGCAGATTTATACTGTTGAAGACAAGACAGAGATGGAATTATATGTTCCGTCTGCGAAAGAAAGTTGTAGATTTTATGATCCATCAAGGTATTGTAGTTTGGATTTGAAAGCAAAAATAGAAGTCTCATGGTCCAAGGTATTTATACACAATACAGACATGGTTAACTTTTACTTTTTTATGGTTTACTTGTGGGGATAATGAAATCTTTTGATTATGGACAGTTTGATGCTTCACTGTTGAAGTTGCAAGGTTCAGTGCAAAGTTGTTACAAAGACATGGAAGATAAACATAAGACATTGCGAAAGCAGTTGTCCAATTACCATGCAAAGATTTTGTATTGTCTTGATGAGCTTGGACTCATATGTGCTTATGAGGTATGATTGTCAACCAGTATGGTTTCACTAAAGTGGAAAAGTGAATTTTCTTGGATAGGAAAATAATGTGCTCTATGTTGACACCTTGTACTTGGTTTTATTTCCATAATACAAAGGTTCAGGCAGCTGTAGTAACTTATATGCTTAGGGCATGGTTTCATAACATACAAACACATGAATTTGATATAAAATAGTCCAAGTTTGAGATACTGGATATAGCACTCTGGTCCAACCAAGTTGATATTGTGTGCATTGAGTGTTGCAAGCATATCCTTCCCCTTACAAACTCGCTTTTGAAAATCATGTGAGTGTCCTTTGCCCAAAATGTGCCTACTTATTTGAGGAACCCAAGATAGAGAAATTAGCTTAGGCTTGCCTTTACTACTGATGTGGGATGCAACTCTAACATGATGTTCTATTAATATCTAACAAGATTTACTTTGTTTCTATTTGAAGGCATTCTTATCATCCTCTCATTTTTTGATGTCACAATTACTGTCAAGTAATTGTTCGCATGGATACTTGAAAACTCTGTTTGGGCTGTACAGTGTTTATTTAATCTTCTTTTGTTTTTGATTAGATGCTTTTACATGTTTGTAGGCTGCTAAAATCTGCCTAGAGAAGCCTCCTAAAACCAAAGAGGAGTGTGAAATATATAGAGAAAGTTCGTTGCTGTGTAAATATTTTCTCGAGGAAATATTATTTATAATTGGGGAATCTTTGCCATTGGGTACGCTAGACACTAGCTTATTATCTTTGTTATTTATCTAGCATACAACATAAAATCCTTTTTCATAAATATTTATTTCTTTCTAGTTATTCTATACTTGAGGTTGTTGATGTACTCTGGTGCACATTATATTCTGATAAGAACCTTGAGAGAGCCACACCTCGAAAGCTAGCTGTTGAGGTGAGAGAGTCCAAAGTCTTATAAACCATACACAAGAAACCTACACTTCTAATGTGGGATTTAGGTCTCATACCCTCAATTTGGATCCTAATATTCCACCACACTTCGCAGCCCTGGCACCCATGCTGTGATACCAATTGATAAGAATCTTGAGAGAACTATACCCGAAAAACTAGCTATTGAGGTGGGAGAGTCTAAAGCCTTATAAACCACACACAAGAAGCCCACACGTCCAATGTGAGATTCAGGTTCCATAACCTTAATTAGGATCCTAATATAATTGTCCTCCTCACATTCTACAATTCTAGCATTGTTATATATAAAAGGTGTGAGTGGCATGAGAATTAGCCTTCTCTGCCTGTAAATTTGACACTGGATAACATGGATAATTACGCTGCTCCTTTTTCCTTTTGTTCCTTGATTTGTTAATCATGCTACCAACCGTGATAGATTGCTAAAAACACATATTGATGCTTTGATGTAAGTGTACATTCATGGAAAGTAATAGTTGCATCCTTGATACTGATTGTACAGAAGAGTAACTAGCATTTAATCCCTATAAATGTAAAATTTTGTTGAACATATATGTAGCAGTTGCTATTTTTGAAGGCATTTGGAGAAGCTTTACCTACATCTATTCACTGTCATTGTTTGTGAGTTTACTCTGCCGTCTGGTGCTTCTTCATAAGTAAGATTGTGAAGACCCAACATTTTTTTTTGATTTAAAAAAAAAAAAAATTAGCTTTTGGTGAATTTCTATACTTGTTTTTGTTGCCTATGCTGTACCAAAGGTATTAATCAATTGAAAATGCTGAATTAGTTTGTTTGACCATGCACTTCTTTTTGACCTTATGCCTCATGATGCTAATATTGCCATCCAAACAATCTATGATTATTGCTGTCTGTTTCAGATATGACATTTATATAAAAGATTATTCGCTTCTCATCCCACAGGTGATAAAATTTTTTTGGATTGTGGGTTTGACTATTCAAAGGCAGTAGATTTGGGCTACATATCTCCAAAATTACATGAACTTCTTCAAATATTCCTATCATTTGGGTAATTGAACTATTTTCTGGTTAATGTCTTTCATATCAAAGCAAAAGTCAATTTACTATCATCCTTTTTCATGCAGAGGAGAGAAACAGGTTTTATGCCTCATTTTTGTTGAAAGAATTATTGCAGCCAAAGTAGTTGAAAGATTTGTAAAGAAAGTAACCAATTTGGCACATTTCACGATTTCATATTTGACTGGAAGCAATACATCAGTTGATGCACTTGCACCAAAAATGCAAAAAGAAATCTTGGAATCATTTCGGTGTGGAAAGGTAGCTAATCTCTTATATCACAAGTTTTACTCACAAGAATATTAATTATTTGATTTACTAATAAATAAGTAATAAAATTTCCTATGGAGGTCAATCTACTATTTGCTACTGATGTGGTAGAGGAGGGCATTAATGTGCCAAACTGCTCTTGTGTAATACGTTTTAACCTGCCCAAGACAGTCCGAAGTTATATCCAGTCTCGTGGACGAGCTCGACAAAATAACTCCCAGTTTGTCTTGATGCTTGAGAGGTGAAGCCCTGTCCTTCTTTTCACTATATATTGTCAAAACACATAATTATTAATAATGATCTAGAGTTCTTTTCAATTCATCAAATGCTTCTTGCTGTGGGCATTCTTAATGTATGTTTTTTTTCCTTGTCTGTATAATGTTGCAGCAAAGAAACTAAGTTTCACGTAAACATATTTGCAGGGGAAACATGGATCAAAGGGATAGACTTTTTGACATCATCAGGAGTGAGCGATCAATGACAGATACAGCTGTAAGTAGAGATCCCAATGCATGCATTCTGAAAGCATATACCTCTGAAAAAACAAGTGCCTACGTTGTAGATGTAACTGGAGCATCAGTTACGGCAGATTCCAGTGTCAGTCTAATACATCGATATTGTGAGAAACTCCCTGGTGACAAGTATGGAAATTTTCTTTCTCTTCCCCTGCCCCTTCTTGAGTTCTACAATAATAATGTTTTCTGCTCTCAGTCAGTAGTTTTTTACAAGTTTTTTTGCACTGGAGGCAATTCATTGTGCGTCTAGTCCTAATTGGCTGTTACATAATATAGGTACTACACACCAAAGCCAATCTTTAAGTACAAATCCTTTGAAGGTTCTTTTCAGTGTGAAATGACAATACCTTCTAGTGCGCCTTTTCAAACAATAGTTGGTCCTGTAAGCAAGAATAAAAACTTATCGAAGCAGCTTGTGTGCTTGGAAGCTTGTAAAAAGCTGCACCAAATGGGAGCTCTGGATGATCATCTTCTCCCATTTGTTGAAGAACCTTCTGAAAACAATCTTGCCGCAAAAAAGAAAGAATCTGATCCAGGTGCAGGTATTCGTGCATCTAATTATATGTTTGACTGTCTAGTAGTTACTATTTTAATATGAAGTGTAGAGTAAGCCTATCAGGATGGGTTGTCTGTATGCATTAATAGATAGGGTAAATCTTCCATACCTAGCTAACCTGGAAATCAGAATATACCTTCATTATATAATCAAAGACTTCTCATTATCAAAATTATAGGTATTTCCCTGCATTAAGTCTGTAATAAGATTCAAGAATAATGATTTTAGACCTTCAATATCCCAAATTTTCTGATTACTTTTCTTGTAAGCTGGCTCTTTCTTAAGCTTCTTATTATCTGCATCAGATAGTTGGCTTAACATGAATCTGACACAATCAGGTTACATTAGATCAATGGTGCAAATATGTAGAGTAAGCTTTTGCTTAAAACTATGTTTGTCAATATTTGATATGTAATGACAAAAATTGAATACTCAAAATCTAGTTTGCTACAAGTTTTCCTTGTACATGTTATTAATTCAAGTTTTTAGAAAAATGCTATGCCCTTCATGACCAGATACCACTGCTGTTGCATTATATGGTGTTTATCTTTCTTTATTTAAATTCAATTGCTTTAAACAGAATTTGGTTGTCTGGGTGAATTTGTTATTGCACCTCTATTTGTATTACATAGGGCTTGCTGATCTTTGTTAATGTTTCTATCTTCTATATGCTTAGTTATCTTAGGATTCAAATTTTCCCATTGTTTTTCATTATTGGTGTATGAAGGAACAACAAAAAGGAAGGAACTACATGGGACAATTCCCATTCGTGCATTATCTGGAAACTGGGGAGACAAACTCAATGGTCTTATTTTACATGCCTATAAATTTGACTTCTCTTGTAACATTGTGAGTGAGATTTATTCTGGATTTGTTCTTTTGACTGAGTCAAAACTTGATGAGGATGTGGGAAATTTTGAATTGGAGCTGTATTTAGTGTCAAAAAGGGTCAAGACTACTGTTTCTTCATGCGGGCAAGTGCATTTGGATGCAGAACAGGTAAAAGATAAGCTCTTAAGATTCATTTTACCTTTTTTTTTCAAATAGAGAATGCTGTGTCATTTTTTTTTCTGTAATTCTTTATTTCTTTGTTTCAGATGTCCAAAGCAAAGTGCTTTCAGGAATTTTTCTTTAATGGATTATTTGGAAAGTTGTTTGTTAAACCCAAATCATCTGGAAAAAGAGAATTTTTACTTCAGAGAGAAACACAATCACTATGGAGCCCCTCTAACATGTTTTTACTTCTACCACTGGAGATCTTGAACACTTCTGGTCAGGAATCTTGGAGAATAGATTGGACTGCAATCAGTGGTTCTATTTCTGTGGTAGAATTTTTGAAGAAAAACTCTTATTTGGGTACTGTGCATTGCAATAGTTATGGAGGAAATTCATCACCTTGTAGGACCAACTCATCTGAGACAGAACGTAAGGGCACGGATATAATCCACTTTGCTAACCGTTCAATTGAAGCAAAAGATCTAAAGAATATGGTAGTAGTGGCTGTCCATACTGGAAAAATCTACTCAATAGTTGAAGTGGTTAATAATACATCTGCTGGGAGTCCTTTTGATGGAAATGCTGATGCTACACTGTCAAAATATACTACCTTCACGGACTACTTTAATAAAAAGTAGGTGACTTTGAATCCTAAATGAGGCTTTTTGTTTAATGCATGCTTTCCCATAGGTTATCATTTATAGTTCCATAATACCATTGCCTCTGATCAGGTATAAGATTGAGCTGATGCATCCAGGACAGCCTTTGTTGCGATTGAAGCAAAGTCATAATGCACACAACCTTCTTCTGAATTTTAATGATGAAGGTGGTTAATGCTTGAGCTTTGTTCAACAACAATAATTTTTTTTTTTTAATACTCGACTTTATTTACCACTATGAATCAGAATTTAAATATTTTACATATTTGCAATCAGGATCTCATTAGGTTAGGCAAATGAATATGTGACTTAATGATTTCAATTCATAAGTTTCTTCTTGCTTAGGTCATGTGAAAGTTTCTTTTTTTGGGACATAGATTCTGGAAGGCCCTACTTTATGCATATACAAATCAGATTTGAGAGTAAACCAAGAGAAAAGAAGGGATTAGGAACCTTTGCACCATTTCTTTTATCTGTTGTAACCGAGTCAAACTTGCACATTTTAGAAAGCAAACATTTACTGTTTTTTACATCTCACTTTGACAAACAACTGTTACTGCTTGCATTTCTGGTTCATCTATTTCTTTATCACTTCATTAAATTTCTTCTACTGCCTCTCTTCTGTCAGGAAAATAGTAACTCCACTTAGTGACAAGACTTTGAGTTGTTATCAAATTATATTACTGTGCTAAGATTTCCAGCAGAAGTCCGCTGACTAGGAGGAGACACTTAACACATTACCATAGATAAATTAAAGACAACTTAATGTGAACTTCTAGCTACAAAAAATTGGCATTTTAAATTGCCCAAATTATTACTTAAGCACAATTCTGAAATCTGATTTTGAAAATTATTGCACTTTGTTTATATGCTTTCTAATAATTTCCTATAAATGAGCAGGTGGTTCATCACAAGCTGGCACGGCTGTTAAGAAGCCACAGATGCATGCTCATATGCCACCTGAACTTCTAGTCAGTATTGATGTTTCAATTCATGTTCTTAAATCATTTTACCTACTTCCATCATTGATGCAACGCCTGCAAACCCTGATGTTAGCAAGTCAACTTAGAGAAGAGATTGATTGTCATAACTTCCATATATCAAGTTCATTGGTTTGTACTACTATTAACTTGGAATATTTACTAGATTTGGCTGTTACATTGTGAGTAATTCAATAATAAGATTAACCAAGTTGAATTTTATTATTAGATTTTGGAAGCACTTACAACACTTAGATGCTGTGAAAAATTTTCTATGGAGCGACTGGAGTTGCTTGGTGATTCCGTACTAAAGTATGTTGTAAGCTGCCACCTCTTTCTTACACATCCCAAAAAACATGAAGGAATATTATCTAGTCGGCGTCAATGGGCTATTTGTAACTCAACCCTGCATAAATTGGGAACAGATCGCAAATTACAGGTATTTGATCTTAGTACAGTTATTTAGGGACTGGGTTGATTTGATCAGTTCCCCTCTTTTCTGCCTCTGTGCATGAGATTTTTCAATATATATTTTAAGGTGCATCCTATATGCTACAATCAAATTTATTCACTCCTGTCATGCTTTTTGTGTTAGGTGAGTTTGTTTTTGCTTTTATTGAAAAAAAAAAAAAATTGTGAAAGAATCAGTTGGCCACTTGCAGCTGGGGGGTTCAGTTGTGAAGGGATGCAGTGGGATTGGCATAATGGATTTTGTGAATGAATATCAACTTAATTTTCCAAACTTTATTACTACCGACTATATCTATATATATACATACAACCACTCTGCACACACATCCCTCACATACACACAGCCCATGCACACCCATCCCTCTATACAACCACTCTGCACACCCATCCCTCACATACAGACAGCCCATGCACATACAGCTATTATATTCTGTAACACTTCCCTTCAAGCTGGAGCATAGATATTAATCATGCCCAGCTTGTTACAAAGATATTCAACACGATTCCCATTTAATGCTTTTGTG
>JANKKB010030151.1:0-60143 GCA_026225775.1 Bursera palmeri
GAGTGGAAAAAATGATACATGTGCAATTCCCTCTCCAACAACTTCATATTACCAACTTCCTATCAAAACATGTATGAGTAGGCCTTTTCCTTCTAGTTCTACACCGTGACTTATCCAAATATTAATCCAATATGTTGTCTTAGACCTAAAGCATTAACTAAATAAATGGTGAGATAGTGACTCTTGAAGATTAAAATAAAATGAAAACAAACATTTATAATCAGTGCACTGTTAGATGTATGAGTAGTATCAACAAATGACACAAGAGAAAAATGGTAGTTGCAGTGTCAATCCCTAGAAAAATAAAGAATAATAAAAAATGATATAGATCCTTTTGCCACAGAGGAAGATTTTGAAATAACTGTTGCATATCTTATTCAAAATATCAACCATTTGCATATACACAATTATGCAACGAGCAACTTTAGCTCATTTTGTTCCAAAACAAAAGAAATTTTTACATCAAACCCAGAACAAGTTCTGTGATATATACCTGTTTTGCCTGAAATTTTCAATAGCTTAAATAGCTGTTATTTCATCAAATATCCATCAACCAAAATTTAAACAACAACCTCTATAAATTTTWGCGACGCCCATGTCCTTACAACATCAGAAAGCTTGTTTTCTTCAACCTCTACATGTCTCAACTGCGGTGAGTTCAGAACAAAAAACTCCACGGCCTCAGCCCCAATCCCACAACAATTCGTAATGTCAATGCTCTCCAACCTCTTGCAACTCTTGGACATAGAAACCACTGCCATACTCGTGAGCCCTTTACACCCTCTCAATCTCAAATCAATCAGATAATTACAGGAAACTAACATTGCAGTAAACTCTTTATCAAGCAACATCTCATTATATGACAAGTCCAGTTTCCTCAACTGCCTCAAATTTTGTCCCAATGTTGCAAGCAACCCCGTTTCTCTTTCAACAACATCACAATTTATCAGTGCCAATTCTTCAAGACCTGAACTCATAGCAGTCCCAAGAGTCTTTAGGCCCTCACCAGTAACAAGGCAGCAACTTTGAAGCCGAAGAGTTGACAAAGACCTAAAATTCACTGCAACAGCTAAGAGATGATCATTGCTAAGGTCCAGAGGTAGGCGAAGATCAAGTTTTCGCAAATTACATCTGCAGTGCCTCATAAACTGAAGCAAACCATCTCTACTACAGCCATCATATACCAAGAGGGAATTTAAAGAATCCGAATTCTCTGCTAATTTCAATAACACAACATCAACTATGCTCCGGCAAGTTCTTAACTCCACTTCCAGAAGACCCTGCAAGCACTTAACAAATGATGAAAATGACCCTCCATCTCCAATACCTGAACAGCTTTTTAGCTGCAACCTTTTCAGCCCCTTACAGCTCCTCCACAGCCAACCGACGCCCCAATCTTCTGAGCCAATCCCAGATAAACAAAGACTTTCCAAATCCAATTCTGCATCAATTTCTTCATTTAAATACAACCCAGTTTCTCTGGAACAATCAAAACTTCCATCACCATCGCAAGCATACACAGTTAACTCCTTTAAACAAGGAAAAAGACCAACCCAGTTGAAGAAAAGAGGCCTGGAAAGAGAAACAGTAAGAGAAGTAAGATGATTACATGCTCTAGAAAGGGAGAGCAAAGAACCCACAGAGACAGCACCGGCCAGGAAACGGAGGTGCTTAAGCTTGGAACAGGATGAGGATACAACAGAAAGAAGATGATCAGAGAAATCAGCGGTGGCGGTGGTGTCGGTAGCAGGGTCAGAGGAAGAGAAAACGAGGGAAAGAGAGGAAAGAGAAGTGTAGTTAGAGAGAAGAGATGACAGAGAGAAAACTACGGAATTGTTAGGGATAACCTTGAGAGAAAGAGAGGTCTTTGAGGTTCGGTAAACGTGGAGCCACCGCTTAGAAACTAAAGAAACTGATAAAGAACAGGAAGATGATGGTTTCGAAGGTAGTCTTGTAAAGATTTCTTGCAGAAGCTCGTCACATAAAATCTTATCCATTATCTCTCTTGAACTGCAATTTCAACTTAACCTCAAACTCCCTCTCCCTCTGTTTCTTATCGATTGAATTGAAGAAGTTGTTTTAAGGGAGAGTTTGGGAGGCTGTTGAGGCGTGTGCTTGTACTTGCTGCGGGGGTATGGTGTGCTGTTAAACAAACATATTCGGATAATCTCTTTCCCCCCCTAATGTTTACATAATCCAACAAATCCCTCCGGTGTAATGACTAATAGGAGAATCTTAAAAATTTTAAGATAAAGTTGGGGCACAACTAGAATTCACTTTTTTTTTTTCTTTATGGCTCCTATTAGGAGAGAGAAAGAATTGAAGTTTTATTAGGTGAGGGAGAAGGAGACGATACTTGAAGTTATTGATTAAGCGCTGTTTCAGGTGCGTGTAAGACACTCTCTTGTTACTCTGTAAAGGAATGTCCAAACAATTCCTTATTTAGTTCCAAAGCTATCTCCTTAACCAGTTTGTAAGTCAAACGATCCCACTTGTCTCACCTCCGGTTATAGCATTTACAACTTTTTTTTTTAATAATATTTTCTATTATTGAAAATCTTTTTCAAATATATCTAAAATTCCAAATCCTTTATAAATAGATATTTAGTCAAGTAAAAATATAACAACTTAATGCATAACAAGAACAAGAAATAAATTTAAAAAATTGTGATTCGGAAGAATAGGTTTATTTAGCATTAAAAATATTAAAAGAGATATAAATAGGAAAATATTATTTATAGAAAGTTGGGTTTTATTAAAGTTAAAGATAAATCTATTGTCGTCGTAAGCGTTAGAGATAACTGACATCTCATGAATTTATCTCTTATTTTGCCCCAATTATAAAAATTAAAAGAATCAATATATATCATAAATGATAAAAAATTAATAATATTTAATATAAAATTTATATCTTAATTATATTACAGTATCATATAAATAATAAAATAAATTTGTTATTATATATTATTTTAATTTTATATATTTATTTTATTATTTATATCATACCACGTGTTATAATCTAAATTTAACATACAAACTTTAAATCCGTCTTCATAGCCCTGGTTCTACGAATAAAAATGGCAGCCGCCATCGTGCGGAGGGGTTTACTTGGGACGGTAGGGAGATCCGGGGTGTATTTCTTGGATTGTAATAAGAGGAGCGTAGCTTCACAGTTTATGCGCGAGTGAGAAAGTTTGCCGACTATGTTGATTGTTTCTGCTACGTGGAAATGGCATTGCCAGCTCTTTCTCTTGGGCTCTTACCAGTTTTTCTCCACCGCAAACATTATCAGAACTTCAAAACCATGAGACTTTGAAACGATTCACGCTCGGACTCTCCGTCTTTAAGATAAGGATCATCACAGATCTATAAAAAAAAAAAAAAAGTTGATTTTAGACCAATCACGCGTTACCATTTCAGCATAATAATTTTTTTAATTTGATTTAGTTCCTCAAATCACAAATTGGATCATTATTATAATTAATCACTCTTTCAGCCTCTCACGCATACTAAATCATTTTTTAGGTCAATTTTTATCAATTTCGGAAACTAAATCATCGTATTAAAGTAATACATCAATAATAATTTTGCCTTTCTTGAATCTACCCTTTGTTAGTTGATATTTGTAAATTTTTTTGTCATTTTGTTTAAGAAAAAAAATTAATAAAATTTGATAATTAATCTAGTGATGACATTAATGACAGATTATTTTTATGCAAGATAGGTTAAGCTAATATCAAAGCACTATCGTCATATAAATTACAAATCAATTGAATCTTTGAGATTATAACAATAAAGAAGCAACTTCATTTATGGATTAATATTTTAATTTAATGACAAATATTCGAGCCATGACAATGGGCAGCAGAAAGAATCTGAATTAGGTAGCCATAACATTGTGGTAGGGTCATTCAACTTGGTTCCTTTCGTTAATGTCCTTCATAATCTCTTTTCTCTCTCTCTCTCTAATCTCTTTATGGGTAGTTTTTTTATTTTCTTCCAGAGAATAAAGCTTGGAGAACTTGGTTCCTTTCGTTAATGTAATTCATAATCTCTTTTCTCCCTCTCTAATCTCTTTATGGGTAGTTTTTCGATATCTTTCAAGGACTAATACTTGGAAGGTATTTTTGAGAGTGAATAGAATGGTGTTACTCTGTTGTATTATTATGTCTTTTCAGGAGTAATGGTGAAAAAGCCCTCCGCCGTCCATTCTTTTTATCTTTCTTATCAGCCTGTTATTGTTGTCTACATACATTTTGTTCCTGCATTTATTCTAACGTTTTCTAGAGATTTCAAGTCCCAACCAAAAGTTTGAAAACGACTTTGACAACGACCTATGCAAACCCGAACTCAAGCTCAGATGCCCAAATGTTTGGGCAAGCAAGCACGCGCAAAAGTTGCGGGGTTTAATTCCGTGACGAAGTTGCCGCTGTCCTAAAAGCAACGCAATTGAAGAGTCATAAAAAGCAAAAAGTTAACATTATTGGTATATTTGTAAACTCAAGTCATATTCTCCTAGATTTAAAATTTTCTCTTTGTTATAAATGATGTAATTTTAATACATCCCCTTTTTCACATAGAGAGTACATATATAAACATCACATTGATTTCGCAAATAAAATAAAGTGACTATTCAACAGAAAAACTAACGTTTTAACGCAAAACATCTAAATGTAACTATTGACAATTTCTAGTTTTGCATAAGTTCCTAGGCTTTGAGTGGGTGAAAGTTCAGTAAAAATCTCAAGCATCTTCTTTGGTCATACATGACAACAAAATAAATATTCTTGCCAAGCACATAATCTATATCAGCAAGGCACCTTGTCCTTTTCAATCTTTTTCTTCTACTTTAATAAACTTTTAACTGGATTGCTAAGTAAATGCGTTATTAACTGTTTATAACACAAAAAGGGAGATATTTGTTGATTCCCTTTACTCTAAAGAAAATGCCTACGTGACCCACATTACTCTGGAGAAAACTTGAGTATTCATCTTCTATGTCCAGTTACAACATTCACAAACACACAACTTTGACACGAGTGAATTAGTGCGAGGGAGGGAGCGAATACATCCAGTCACCGCATTCACACAAACATACACGACTCCCCAAAGAACTTCTATGATGCACAAATTATTGAACTAATTGCATACACCAATTAAAGCTACAACTTCACTCAGCTCACTGAAGTGAGCTAACCCAGCAGGTGTATCTGATGATTGGAATGGTTAACTAAATTGTTTCAATCATCTTTCGTAACACCTATTCTTTTAGAAAGCCAATATTATACTAGGCCTGTAGTGCCTCAGAAGCCTGTGTACCAATCAGCCCTTGCCACTAGAGAGCCCCTTATTTGGCATTTATTTATTTGTTAATTGATGGAAAACAGGAGAGCCCCCTAGAGATAAAAACATAAAATGCCTCAAGAAGACCTATATTATATCTATACAATACCATTGTGCTGTGAGATAAGAAGACATAGAGATTGAATTAAAATGCTCTGGATCTTCTGATTTGCAGGTCTATCAACAATTTAGGTACAGACAAAATTGAATATGACATGTTAACAAGGATGAAGTAAAACATGAACGCATAACACCCAGCAAGGAAGGTGTACCATACCTATATAGAGGTAAGTAGCACTGTTCCATGCCCAGAGGGACTCAACCCAATTCCAGAAGTCACCAGCATTAAAGCCATTGAAACCTTCAAACATACCCTTCAATACAAAAAATGTAGCTGGAGGAAAACTAATAACCACTAAAACCATATTGCAAATAGCCCTTGAAAAGCTTCTTAAACTCCCACCTTTCACATCAAGTTTCAAAGGATGAGCCATCAAAGTTGTTGGGACCATCAGTAAAGCACCAATTTCTGCAGTAGCAAAATTAATGATTGACATGAGACCCAAACCAATGGAGAATGATGAGATAGTCACTGATTTCAAGATGGCCCATTCTTCTTGAGGTCGTCCGCACACATGAGAACATGGAGAACCCAAAATCCACTGTAAGATAAGAAGGCTGAGCACTGAAAGAAAAATCCAGATCTGAAAATTGGTTGTTGCGGTGCAATCAGGTATTTGGGATATGAAATAAGGAAGTAAAGAAACAACGGCACCCCATAAGTGAACTACAAACACCCTTTTAGCTGAATTAAGCCATTTCCATGATCTGAGTATGCAGCCAAGCTCTTCAGAAGCAGCAGATTGGTCTTTTTTTGAAGTAGGAGTCAATTCATGAGTCTTCGCATAGAGAGATGCTGCAACAACAGGAAGCGGTGCCAAAAGAAGTGCGAAAGCAATCATGTAGACTCCCACTGACACAAACTTACTAGGTGATGTTAAGAGGTATAGGAAAAATGACTGATGAAACTTCTCCAGGAGGTTATTCACAGATCTTATAACTCCTTCAATCAACCTGAATCAAGTAATGGGAAATCTTTCAGCTAAAATGGTGCAAAAAGCGGGAATCCTCTAATCTTTTAATGAATAACCATTGAAGAAATATCGACATCTTGGCAAAGAATAACACAATCAAGAAAACATCATATGCCGAGTTCCACTCTATATTTATACGTTATATGGGGGTAATTTTTCTAGAACTGCAGATATTTCAAGAATTAAACTTTGAAATGATTTAGAAGCAATAAACATTTTTTCATTGCAAAATCACCATATGGGTACTGTCATCATATAACTGACAGAAGAAATGCTCACCATATACCTCTCAATGTAGATTTTAGTAATTGCATTAGATAGTTTCGAACTCAACATCTCTATGACCACTGACATGTTCCATAAAAGAAGGGCTTTTCACCAGAATTCAGCCAAAAAAAAAAAAAAAGATAACTTTACTGTTGAAAAAGATCAATCATATNTTCACCATAATTCAGCAAAAAAAAAAAAAAAAAGATAACTTTACTGTTGAAAAAGATCAATCATATTTGTTTAACTAGCCCCAACAAGGTAAGCAAAATCTAAAAATAAAGACAAAATTAATAAAGAGAAACCTTACCTAGATTAAAGCAAGAAATTAACAGATAAAAAATTTATACAGGACAAACAGTAGTTACAAAGCATATGAGAGGTATGATTAAGCCACAGGCCTTTTTATTTAATTCAAAAACCTTTTCGGTAACTGAGATATGAGACAAAAATATTTTTTCCAACTCCAGTCAATGGTTCCTTAACCCTAGACAAAATCTAGCAAGCCATATCTTATGCATTAAATATAAAACAATGGCACTAATAGATGAGGAAAGAAGTTAAGAGAAAAAAGGGAAGACATCTCCAAGAGAACTTACCGGCCACCTTGTAGAAGAAAGTCATTTCGATTTTCCTTGTTACTAAAAGAAACTCTAGGTGAAATTTCTAAGGTGACTGCATCAACTTGGTAATCACGAAAAGGACCATGGGGCCCTGTGGGAACACCAAGTGCCTAACACCAGAAAAAATCATACAAAAAGCAAAAAACAAATGATCATAGGGAGGTGTGGACACACAAATCCAATCGCATTACTATGGAATAAAAAGCATTTAGGAAACCGTTACATAAACTACCTGATAATATAATGAACTTGCAAGTGTAGCAGCGCCTTCAATATAATCTGCAACTGGGATGCCAAATTTCCAATTAGGATTCAAGCTTTTTGCTAATTTTCCCAGTGATTCAAATATTTCACCCAAAATCTTCAGCCATCTGGAGTTAAGTAGAAACCAAAGTTTCTCCACCTTCACATGCAAACCTTGCCTATGTACTGCTAAATAATTGACAATGTTTATGAGATCTAAATTTGGCATCTGGCCATTGGATGCCTCAGCATAAATATTAAGAGTGTCCTCAAATTCATCTCTATGAGCAACTTTCAAGACCAATGCGGCAGCCATAGTCCCAGAGCGTCTAAAATCATATGATATCTTTCTTTCTAAATTGGGGTTATCTTTTGATTCATGCATACTTTTGCTATCATGACACATTTCAGTATTTAATGTGCTCAAATCACTAAATACGGGAGTGTGATAATCCCTTAGCCAAGCAGAAACAGCAGCATATTCCCCGTGCCGAGAATCAGCAACAAGCCATATAATATCTTTGGCCAACCAAGTAACTCTAGTAAGCAAGGAAAATACCGAGTATGCTATGCCCAACGATAAAGCCTCACGAACACCACCCTTTACAGAATTATAAGGAGTCACCAACACAATAGCTTCCTTCCCATCACCACGTGAAGCCCTTATCACTCCAATTGTGTTGACACCATACAAGGAACAACTAAAGTTCTCTTGTGATACCACAGAACCAGGGCTAGAGAAAAAGTGCAGTGGATGAAACTCATTCGGCTGAGCGTGGAATTTGTGATAATTGACTTCAGCACCAATGTTGGACATATACTGGGCAATGAGTCCTTGACTTTCTCTGTTATAAAATGCATCAGTATAAAAACAAAATCACATTCATTCCTTTCCTTTTATTGTGAGTGAAAAGGTGGAGGAACACTCAAGAGCTATAAATTTTTACAACACAAAAAGAAGAATCAAGATGGTAAAAGATCAAACAGAAATCTTGCAATGTATACAACACACCACTCAACGTGCAACTTGTTTAAAAGTATAAAATATGAAACCAATAGAGTGGGTAGCTATATGGCAAGTCACATAACCCTAAAAAGAAATAATGGCGTATTAAGATGACCATAAAAAATAAATAATATCAAAATAAAATTTCTGAAACCATCTGTATTAGCAAATCATAATTGTTTCAACAGTTTCATCATCATTTAAATTCTCCAAGCTAATCAAGCTCAAAACGACGTTGTCATAGTGAGTGGTGGCTTTTTTATTATTTTTTTTCTTTTTGTGACTATCACAGGAAATCAATGGAATAAACTATCCTAAGTTGGTGACCTTGAGGCAAGTCGAGAACATTTTCCTTGTTGGAGCCAAAAGTCTTAACCACTCAACCTACCCTTTAGGATTGTATTTCAGATAAAATGAAGCATGACAAACCTAAATAAACAAGCCAAGCAGCCATCAAATTCTCATTCCAAGTTTAAGCAGCCTTGACCTTCTATTAAACTTGGCTCCTTTCACTTTGAAGCCTAAAATATTCTTAAAAAATATGGAACTACAACATAATCCCTTTAACACTTTTAGCCATTTAAGTTACAGAGTAGAACACTGAAATTGACTTTAATTTCTTATCCTCAGAATCAGTATTGAAAGAAATGGGGAGAAATAATGAAAAGAAAATTTTTTAAGGGATATAATATGAAAATAAAAAACCAAAAAAGCAATAATGACATACATGGCTGCAGCTGAAGGTTTTGAAGATAAGCTAGTTATATCCTTTATCAATTTATTTGCCTCAAAAACTTCCTGATTAGAGAGCATGGAACTTGCAGACCCTGTAAAATAAAATTAGTTGACATGAAGTGAGAGAGAGGAGGGATGACAGAAAATAGAGGCAAAAATCATTAATATAACTTGAAAGATAAAAATGATCAAATGAAGCAACCTGGCATGAGTGCATTTTCGGATATGTAAGTGTTCTTGGCAAGAACAGGTAAGAGTAAAAGAGCCACAACTCCTGCTGCACAGCAAACCACACTGAAAACCCAGGAAAATTAAATTACAGTAATATTATCTAAAATAAAATAAAATTTTGGTCCTATTTTTAAACCTTTTTAAAAAGTAACAAACAACTCCAATTTGATGAATAGTCATTTAATCTTAGTCTCAAACATACAGAGTGTTCGATATGATTTTCCTGGTCTAGTCATCTATTCTGTGTTACAGAAAAACTATTATAAGTATATTAAGATTTGCAGGTGGTTATCGAGTCCGATTCTTTGCTATCGGATGTTTGCACACTTCTTCGTACAAGGCTATCTGGTTCAAATGGCATCAACATGACAAAATATCTATTCATTTGCCAACCTTTGTATATAATTCCACAGCTTTTTTACCAATACGAACAAGAGATGCTAATGCAAATCAGAGAGTTGTGCAGCTTTATCATACCTAACGAGGAAGCTGTGTGAGATGAGCAAGATCCCCAGACGAACGATTGGTCGTTGTCTGGTCTTAGAAATCGCGCTTTGCTTCTCAGTCTCGGCCATGATTATTCTACAACCAACACTGTTACAGGAAATGTTCGTTGTTATTCGTCAGGCACCAGTTCGCTTCATAGTCTCCGAACAAAAAGCTACAGATTAAGGGAAAAAAAACAATGAAAATTTCATTTACAGTTGAAATGAAAAAAAAAAAACCACTGAATTTGAGATATCCTCTGTACTCCGTCAGAAAAAAGTTAACAAGTATCAGCTCTAAACACAAAAATAAATCAGTGACGAAGTAGCTCATAAATCGAAGACTAACACGAAAGAAAATAAATTGGAAATGTAGAAGAAGACTTGCCTAAGCTTCGCTAAGAGAGAGGGAAGCTGATGGGGTCGGTCACGACGGAAATTCTGGATCGGAGAGACGGAGAGATGGACGAACGGAAGTGGAACAGATTGTCGGATTGGGAAAAGCAGCCGGAGTTGAGATTTGTTCAAGGCCGGAGTGGGGTAGGGGTCGGGGCCGAGTCGGCCCAGTGACTTCTATTGGGCTTTTTTGCTGGACCTGTCTCACATGTCAATTCTGCTGAATATGCATAATTCTTCCATTCTGTACTCCACACTTGAATAAAAGTAACTCTATTACCCGATATGATAATATCAAATGGTATTATTATATTTTGGTCTAATTTTAAATAAAAGATATATTTATTATTTTAATTAATTGGATCCCTAAAATTTATTAAAATTTATTAATTAATATTTTTTATTAAATAACCGAGTAACAGAATATGATATTTTAGTAAATAAATTAGGATAATTTTTAAGGACAAGTAAAGAGTTAATTACGTAAAAGGGGTAATATCAAACACCACCTTCATGTTTTGGTGTAATTTTAGATAGAAAGCATGTTTGACATATTAATCAACTAGACTCCTGAAGTTTACCAAAAATCATCAATAAACTTTTTTCATTAACTGACAGAGTAACAGAAGTGAAAAAAGACTGTTATACCTCCAATTAAGTTTAGCTCAAATATAGCATTTTAAACACTCTATAAAAATACAAAAATACCCTTGAAATATAATAAACATAAAAGGGTCATATATAAACTTAAAAATTTTGATTTTGCCCTTAATTAAAATTTCAAATTTAAAAGAAAAAACTAAAGTAATAGACAATATTTGCATTACAAAAAAAATCAAATTTAAAATTTTATGATTATAAAAATTTTATAAAAATAAAAATTTCGAAAAGCCTATTGTGTATGAAATTTTAAATTTTATTTTTATTTTTATAATATAAATGTTGTGTATGACTTTAGTTTTTTATTTCAAATTTGAAATTTTAATCAATGGCAAAATCAAAATTTTGAAGTTTATATGTGTATTTCAAGACCTTTTTATGTTTATCATGTTTCAATAGTATTTTCATATTTTTATAAAATGTTTAACGTGTTATATTTGAGTTAGACTTAATCAGGGATATAGTAGTATTTTATTCTCTTTTTTAACTCTGTCAGTTAACGAAAATAGTTTGTTAATGATTTTCGATAAACCTCAGGGGTCTGTTTGATTAAAGTGTCAAACACGTTTTTCGTATGAAATTATGCCAAAACATGATAGTCGTTTTTTATATTGTCTCTTAGAAAATGTAATATAAGAGAGACATATTAGTTTTTTTCTTTCTTAAATTACTGTCAGTTAACGAAAATTAACGGAAAAAACTTATTGATGATTTTGGATAAATTTTAGGGGTCTAGTTGATTAAAGTGTCAAACATACTTTCCGTTTGAAATTAAACCAAAATATAAAGGTAATGTTTGATATTGTCTCATTACTTATTATTATTTTTTTTAAATCTCTCATTTCACCTTTTAAATTTTAGAAATAACTTTTCTTTTATATATATATTTTACTCTTCTTTTTTCATGTAGAAATCATACGTTTATCAAACAAGTATTGATATATAACAATAAACGATGTTGTATTATATTTCATCTTATAAATACATTTACCTAAGTTATACTCGAACTCTTCAAGTATAGTTAAAATTCAAATAAAATATGAATTAAAAACCTATGTTTAGAATAATGCCCATGAAAACGTTATGGATTAGGAGCTTTAATTGAGTGGCCATTTTTTTTTTTATTTCATACAATTTATTTTTTTCTCAACAATTTGGTATATGTGATATTTAGTGCTCCAAAGTGTCAAAAGTCCAAAGTGTTTAAGCATCGGATGAATAATAGTATATAAATTTGTAAAGTTTGATCTATTTTTAAAATCACCGATTTAAATTGGGTTATTTTAATAAAAACCCCTAGATTTTACAGCAAACACTAGTGTTGGATTACAACATTAGCAATTAACTCTTGCTGAATTTTGGGAGAGTTTGTCTGTAAACTAGTAACTTTGAAAGGAATAATTTTAATATATCAATGAACGCCATAAATTAAAAAAGAAATGTCTATCTAATGCTAAGAACTTGTTCAATTTTACAAATAATAATACAATAGTCTTAAAATGTGCTCCAAAGGTATATATTAAGTTCTAAAAAAATATGAATTCTCATAATTAAAATCATTAAAATATCTTAAAAATTATATTAAACTAATTATTTTACTATATTTAATAAGTTTTATAATAAAAAATATAATTTTTAAAATAAATTAATGATTAAAATGATATAAATATATATTATTTGAAATCTTAATATGTGTCTTTAAGGTTTGCTTCCCACCATTTTCTATTGGGTGGATTCAAATCAACTTAGTTAGGCAAGATCTTGTAGCATGGAAAAGAAGAATTGAAGCATAAAATATGTGAAGCACAAGATATCCCATGCATAGAATAAGTGAAGAACTAAAAAGCATTAAATTTTTGGAAAGGGAGAAATTATATTGACCCTTAATTAAATTTTAAAAAAGTATTTAACTTCAAATTTTTATTAAATTGATATTTATCTCAAAAAATTAATATTTATTTTTTAAAAATAAATATTAATTTTTATAAAAATAGTTATAATTTTTTAAAAATAAATATTAATTTAATAAAAATTTAGAGTAAACTATTTTCTTAAAATTGAAGAGGGGTAAGAGAGTATCCCTTTCGGGAAGCGTTGAAGAAGTGATTTTCGGGAACTAATTTCAGTGGCCAGCATGGGGTCAGCGTCACTATATATGATGTTTTTGGAACGATATTTATAGCTAGTTGAGGAAACGACGTCACTTCGATACTCTTCTCGCGCTATGACACAACGGACCGGAGGAAGTTGATGCCAATCTATCTCAGCTGTTCAACTGTTTCCGAAGTCCATAACAACCAGGAATCACTACCCAGCGACAATGATAACCGCCACAAAGTTACCGAAACAACCGTTTCCCTAATTTACACCAGATGGCCACCTGTCACTCCCACTCCCCCACCACGCTTCATTTCTCACACAACAGGCATCATCTCATCTTCATTCCCCAAACGCCGCGTTCCAGAATCAAACACCAGTTCCCTGTCACATCTTACGGAGCCAAGCGGAAGTTATCGGTCAGCTCTAGCTCAGCATTCGAAAGCGAAAACAAAGACAAGAACGTTAAGCTTTCGGAGATTTTCAAAAATTGGTGGAGTTTGAGTGATGCTGACCAAGTGGAGAGTGTAACAGCGAAGCCAATTAGCGTTTGGATTGCTCTTAGTAGAATGTGGACTCTGATTGGACGCGATCAATGGCTTGTCTACGTTGCGGTTGCTGCCTTGTTTGTTGCTGCGGTTTGTTTCCTTTTTTTTATGTACTTGATCAGTTTCAGAATTTGCTACTGTAAACTGTAGAGTTGTGTAAGGTTACCGTTAGGAACTGTTATAAAGTAAAACTTGTAATTTTGCTTTCAGTAGAGTCACTACATTATGGGAAGTCAACTTCATTTAAACACTGCTTGCTTTTTTTCGTGTAAAATTAATTTTGTGTTCTAAAAGTTATTATGCTGCAGGTTTCAGAGATCTCAATGCCAAGTATATTGGCAGCATCTGTATTTTCTGCTCAGAGAGGGGAGACCGTTGTGTTCTCCAGGAGCTCCAGATACTTGGTTATGTTGTGTGTCAGTTCGGGGATATGCAGGTTAAGATCTGTGTAGTCAAATTTTTATTCTCAAAAATCTGAAATATGCAGATATCAAACACTGCAAAAACCTGCTTCTTTGCATGATAGCTGAATATTCTGGAGTAATATGAGTTCATTTGATTTTGGTGATCAGACATATAATCTGAAACCAGTTTGTATGTTTGTTATCTACTTGTTTTATTTACAGTGGCATTCGAAGTGGCTGCTTTAGTATTGCAAATATGATCCTGGTGAGTATTTATATGAGTCTTTATTTTATTCTCAAATCTACATTTCTGGAGTATGTGATATCCGTGATATGACATCAGTAGTACCTCCTACCTTTTCTCAGGTTAAGCGTCTTAGGGAATCTCTGTATGCAGCTCTCGTCATTCAGGTGGGATTTTGGTTAGAGATTTTATTGCTTTGAGTTGCCACCATATTTCTCAGGCATGTTGGCCATGATTTTATTTTACTTTATATTTTTTTGGTTCAATAGAATACTTTCTGGTGGCATCTCCTTTGATGTAGGATATATCCTTTTTCGACACAGAACCAGTTGGTGGTTTGACAAGTAGGCTTGGAGCTGATTGTCAGCAACTGTCTAACGTTATTGGAAACGATATCCATTTGATATTACGCAATTCACTTCAGGTCTTTTGGTTTCTTTGTTTTGTTTTTTACCCCCTGTTAAGTGATCTTTTTTTCTTCATATGGTCAGTTCTTGTTAGAATCTAATTTACTGATAACTTTTCTGTATTTCTTTTGTGATATAGGGAACAGGTGCACTGATCCAATTGCTGACTCTATCTTGGCCTCTTGCAGTATCAGCATTGGTCATTTGCTCTGTTCTGTCAGCAGCCTTTGTGGTTTATGGCCGGTGAGTATTTGTACCTTCTTCACTTCGATAAACCTCTTAGATTAATATTTGAAGCTTAAGTTTTTCTATCTGGAGAAATATATCAAGAAAAAGTAAAAAATAAAAAAATGTACTAATTAATTGATGAGTTATCTGGATTTTGTTATTAGAAATCATATTGTTGTCACATGTTTATTTTATTATGTTGATAGAAATATCTTTCCAATCGGTCGCAAGCATTGGTTGAGTTCATGCATATATTAAATTATACACGTAAAATAGAATAGTTAATTGCCTTCAATAGCTATGCATTTTTTGTCATTTTACTCATTAAGTTATTAATGGCATGTTTTTTGGGCAATCTTGTTAAAGCCAGTTTTATTTGATAGGTACAAAAAGAAAGCTGCAAAACTTACTCAAGAGTTCAATGCATGTGCAAACAATGTAAAAACAAGAGACTGGTTGAAACTACTACTGAGAATTCTGTCTATTGAATAATTTCATAACTTTGTTGTTTATGTCTCTATGTAGGTTGCTCAAGAAACACTTTCTATGATGAGAACCATCCGGGTTTATGGAACTGAGCATAAAGAACTTGGAAGGCAATTATTCTTATCCTGAGCATTAATCTATGTCTGTTCTGCATAAATCATAATCTATAAAACTTAAATGATCTGTGATAATTGTTCTCAGGTATAAACAATTGCTGGATAAATTAGCTTTTATAGGCATTCGGGAAAGCGTGGCTTATGGATTCTGGCATATGAATTTTATAACTCTTTATCGTTCTACGCAGGTTTGGAAAAACCCATAAGTTGTAGGTTAAAATATGCTTGTTTTCTTAGTAAAGTTTTGTTGCTTCCAGTTCTTTTTCTAAGTTGATATGTTATCTGGTTATGTGGTTAAATGCATGGCATGAAATGAATTGGGTTTATGGTGGGTGCAACTTGTAATTTTGTACCATGGCACTTATTCATATGGTTAAAAAATCAGAAGAAATGAAAAGCTTTTGTATGTAGGTTATTTGTTCACTAGGATAAGGCTTGCAAATTACTAAAGGGAGATTTTTGTGAAAAGTGTGAAGTACAATTCATAGTTCTCAGTAAGTTGGTGCTGAGGAAAAAGAGCGATTATGGTTAGAGTGTGGGAATTTGATCAAGTTGCTGTATTAAAAAAGAAGTTTGAATGCTTGATTGCTGCTTTTTCTAAGCTTGGCAGAGCTGTTTATCCCTTTGTTTTTACATGAAAAAGGTTTCAATAATCAGTTAATAAACCTGCAAGAGGTGGTAAAAAGGGCTTACCTAGGACGTTATGCAATATACCCTGATGCCATGTCATGTAAGCCTCTCATTGGTAGTAGATTTCCCCACAATCTACAAATTGGTTTTGCAGCATGTTTGGTTCTCTATGTTACTCGTCCTATACCTAGTGCACTCTCCTGCTGCATACACAAACAGGAGTTGATGTGATGATAATGACCTAAACGCCAAATTACACTTCTGTTTAATGTACACTGGTGCTTGGCTGTTTTGAAGTGTAGTGTTTGATCTAATAAATCATGAATCAAATGAACATGTTTCTTGAGTGCTTTGTTTACTCTTTGATTTTGCTGTTTTGAATGAATAATTCAGGCAAGAATTAAATGCTTCAGGATATTTTTACTTTTAAATAAAAATGTCAACGTAAATACCTTTTATCGGCTTTTGTAGGTTATAGCTCTGCTGTTAGGAGGAATGTCTATCTTGACTGGTCATGTATCTCCTGAGCAGCTGACTAAGTATGTGTTATACTGTGAGTGGTTAATTTATGCAACATGGAGGGTGGTAGACAATTTATCATCACTACTGCATTCAATTGGAGCAACTGAAAAAGTCTTCCAGTTAATGGATCTTTTGCCTAGCAACCAATTCTTAACAAAAGGCAAGCATTGTCCTATAATTTCTTGGAGGAGAGAATCTAGAGATCCTTTAAAATTGAATTTATTTTATTATATTTTTTGGTTTAACAAGCTTTTGTGGTATGTTATATGGATTAGCTTCAATGCATGGCTTACCATAGGAACTTTAAATCTTTGAATCTCTGTTTTTTGGCCCCTTCCTCATAAGAACTAAATTATTTGGATCCAATCTGCACTGTTTAACCCTTTATCATTTTGTGAAACAAGGATTCTACTAGAAATTCTTAACAGGGGAAGACTGTAATTAGATTTGGGTTTAGTTCCTGGATGACTAACATGGCTATGATGTATTTGCATTATGAATATCTGAATTTTTAAGATTGCTGTCAGAATTGGTGGTTATCAAGTGTTTATTCACTATTAGGTTAACTTAAAGTTCTATCTTATATATTTTGGGTGAAATTTTATTCTGGCATATATGACTCAATCTAGAATGGAAGGATCTGAACCTCCTAATAGCAGGCCAAAACTCCATTTGGGTTCATATCCTATTTAGAGGTCCAGTGGAGAGAAAAGGTTGTTGTAGAAAGAATAATTAGCTATATGATTTTTTCTCCAAAGTTCCACATAATCTGAATTCATAGGGTTTTTCTGCGCTATTTTTATTCTAGTTTTATTTTCCACTTGTTGTTTATGTTTAATCATCATGGTTCATTCTGCTTTATGCAGGGTTGACGTTGCCGAGGCTAATGGGGCATATACAGTTTGTGAATGTATCTTTCCACTATCCTTCAAGGGTAACAGTACATCTTACGTCCTAAATTACTAAAGTACACCTATTTGAAGTCAAATAAATGTGTTGCTCCCTTTTGCATAGAGTTTCATTCTGTTAACTGCCTATATGTACGGGACAACTTTATACCAAGGTTAAAAACATGTCCTAGCTCATTTCATGAGGAACCTTTGCCTTCTGCATTGGTGACCGAATGATTATAAAATTTTCTTGAATTTGTAATTTTATTGCTTCATTCTTTTTATCTTCTTTGTCGTTCTTTATGATAGAACTACTTTATTCTGGAAAAAAAAAAGAGAGAGGATATGAGAACTCCTTTGTGTTTATTCTGATTTTCAAACAGGTCCCCATTCTAAATTGTGTATGCCTTACTGTTGAAGCAAATGAGGTGGTTGCAATTGTAAGAAGAATCTTTTTTATGTATCTATTACTATGTTTCACTTAATGTTGTTGCAAATATATTGTGATTTACTGTATGCCCTTATTATCCAAGGTTGGTCTAAGTGGGAGTGGAAAGAGTACATTTGTCAATCTTTTACTACATCTCTATGAGCCAATTAGTGGTCAGGTATGGAATGTTAATCCGACATCTCAGAGTTGAATGACTAATTGACTGAAATTTTTTATTTTTTATTATGCTTTTTCTCTGGCATGAATACAGACATCTAATTGCTTGTAGTTTTTATGGAACTACTTTGATTTGTATGATCGAATGCCTTCATCCTATCAAAAGAAAGGGAGGGAAAATAAGCGTGCTTCCTTTTTCTATAATAAGGAGAGATAGTATGGTGGAATGCCATGTGAACCATGATAGAATTATTTATGCATATTGAGCTGTTGTGTACTTGCATAATCTGATTTTATTCATCAAATATTCGTGCCTCTTTTACGCCAAGCATTATGTTCCTAGATTCTTGTTCTTATTGAGCATGAAATATTTCTGCTCCAGATTTCTGGTAGTTTAATCTCACACGCATGAGTGCCTCTTTTTCACAGATTTATATTGATGGTTTCCCAGTTACGGAGTTGGACATCAGGTGGCTGAGAGAAAAGATTGGATATGTTGGACAGGTTCAACTACATATAACTACATATCATGTGATCTATGAGACTTACATGCAATATTTTATTCTAAATTTTTATTCAAGGCAGGAACCCCATCTTTTTCACATGGATATCAAGTCGAACATTATGTATGGTTGCCCAAGAGACATTAAGCACGATGCTGTTGAATGGGCTGCGAAGCAAGCTTATGCTCATGAATTCATTTTATCTCTTCCTCACGGTTACAGAACCCTTGTTGATGATAATTTACTTAGTGGAGGGCAGAAGCAGCGAATTGCAGTTGCTAGAGCCATACTTAGAGATCCTGCTATTCTCGTTCTTGATGAAGCTACCAGCGCTCTGGATTCAGAAAGTGAACACTATGTCAAGGTAGGTGCTTGCTTTTCTGCAATAAGAACTAGATATTTTATGAATTCAGCAAGATAACGATTGCTGTGTTTTCATCTACTTTCATCTTTAGGGTCTTCTTCATGCATTCAGGAATGACAATAAAACAAAAAGAACTGTCATTATCATAGCTCATAGGTACCCTTTCTTGCTTCACCTATTTTGGTTATGGTTTTATTGGATGATTTGCAAATTGAGGAATAGTAACTTTGGCAGGCTCTCTACCATAAAAGCTGTTGACAAAATTGTTGTAATTGATGATGGTCGAATTGTTGAGGTGGTAGTTAATTTTTATCTCGCATATTCAGAATAACTTTGTACATCATTATTGCTAACCTGGATGCATGTAAGTTGGCTAATTTTTGCGTTAATTATTGGTGCATGCGCAGATGGGTGACCATACTGAGCTCCTCCACAAGAATGGGTTGTATGCGCGGTTGGTCCAAGCACAAAGAGAATCTTTTGAACTATGATCCCATATCAAGAAAGACAGACATCTATGGGTGTAAGCCAGTATTCTTGAGAGAGTCTCTGGAAAATAACAAATTTAAGGTGGCATTTTAAAAAATAACCATAATTTCAAAATTTTTTGACATTGTACAAATATTATACTTTGACAACTTAACAATCTCATAACTATTTTATCAACCTATTGAGCTTGACAGTCCAAAAAACAGGTTGTTGAGCTATCGAGCCCATCAGACTGTTAACAAAAAAAAAAAAAAAATTGTGTTATGATATTTAAAACTTTTGGAACGCGGTTATGTTTTAAAATATCTTTTTAATTTTTATTGTTTTTAAAATTTAACCTTATTATTAACCCTAAATTCATAACTTTAGGACTTAATTGGCAGGTGCTGTATTGACCATCTTCGTGCAGCCGCTGCCAAGGGGCCTCGTCAATGCAGGGATATACTTTGCTTGCCTGAAGTAATATGATTTACTGTGTTGAAAGAGTCAGGCCAATTTTTATATTATCATTGAAGAGAGAGGAATTAATTATAATTGAAATGACGAAAAAAAAAAGTAGCAAATATCATTTATTTACCCACGCATTGAGGAGTAGAAGCAAACTTTTATGGAGGTGAATAAAATAGATTGTTGTTTACTTTTTTATTATTTTGATATTTATTTACCCACGCTGTTTTTTTTTAAATGGTAAATTTAATTATAAATAATATATTATAATGTTTTAATATCATGTATAAAGAAAGTTGATCACAAATAGCTTAGTCAAATTTGGAAAAAGCAGTATATAGATATATATATATATGTACCAAATAAATTATTAGTTTTCTAGTACAAATTACAGTGAAGTTCTATTCTATGGCTATCTTTTTTTTTTCTCTATATTATTTTGTTATAAAAGGTAATTACCTAAATTTTATCTATAAAAAATATTTTCTGACATTGATATTTTCTTCTTTCTTCCTCTCCAAACTTTAAAAATTTTAGTATTATTTTTCCTTAAAAAATATCACATCTTTTATGATATTTATATATATTTTAATAGAATTTAGTTATACCATCCAAATTGACTAAAAATTAAATATTCATAGAAAAATTTTGGCCCTTCCGAGAAAACATTCTTGGTTATATCCCTGTATGGATCTAATGATTTACAAATCACACCATACTTTAATTACAAAGACGTTTTATTTGTAATCCATTAAATTTGTGTACTGCACTCAAATTCTATAGCACGATCAGTCATGAGTATATTTAGTTTAATTCTGAATGTTAAGAGCTTTTTTTGAGTATACCTGGTTTAATTCTGAATTTCAAGAGCTTTTTTTGAAGGTAAAACAAATTCATTTGATCCTTTATAAGATAATTCTTTTTCAATTTATCTAAATAGACTTCGCAATCGTTTTATTATGGTAATTACGCGCAACTACAATATCAAGACATAAACAAATAGATCTACAAACCTTCCTATCAATCTTAGTGAACTTTGCTGTATCATAATAAAGTGGAATCAATACTGGAACCCCATCTATTGCATCCACCAATTCAGTATTGATCAGGAGATCCATTACTGTTATCTACTAAAATTGTTTCTTCTTTGAACCAAAGAACATCGAAATCATGGACCTTCACATAGTGATCACTCTTTTTTTAGTCATCTTGTTGAATACCAAAAAAGTGTATTATGAATAGTGTCATTGAAATCAGTAACCATGAATAGTATATGTGAATAATACTGTAAATAATATCGGACCTGAAACATGCACTGATACCACTTATTGAAAATCCTGAGTTGATATCTACAAAGTAAACTTCGATTAATTCAATCTAAGAAATACTAAGCACGATCCAAATAACTAACTAGAGCGAACTTGGTAATTGCAAGTCAAAGAACAATAAATCATAACAATAATAACAAGATACATGATTTAAGTGGTTTGGTAATATGCCTACATCCATAGGACAACGATGAAAAGTATTTATAAAATAAAAGACCAAAAAGAAGATTACAAAGATCTTTCGAGATAAATTAATCTCTTACTTCTAATTCACTAAAATAATATTTAAATGATTGATTAATTCCACTTCTATATTTATCAACTAGATTGCTATAAAAAAACCTTTCAACTCTCATACAATTAGATTCTCTTAACTAGAGAATTAGACTCTCTTTAAATAATGCTTCTATACTCCCTTATATTACTTTATAAACAAGGTGAGATTCCTATACTATATTAAAATCAGAATCCTCTTATAGTTCCCTTTCCTAATTGAGCCAATAATTCCTTAATTAAATATTTAATCAAAGTATTTTCCTATTTTTAATAGAAATCCACTCCCCTCTTTACCCTATTTTAAGTAAGATTTCTTTGCTTTTAAGATTTAGAAATATTGCTTGCATCCAAAATTTCACACATTCACCTATGTCGTATTATTTGGGAGCACCACCCCTGCGTATATTATCATCTCGTTATTGGCAAACTCTGCCGAAATCTTTGGCACTTCAAAGCGTAAAGAACCCTCTTCCAATCGAGTAGCTTAACTGGTCACCGGAGACGTCTACGCACGGGCGATTCAGTCAGAGTTTTGGTAGGCTACAAGAGCCTGCGAGCCAAGCATTCCATTTCCCTTAGGATTTATAGCCCATGCAACCCATCTTGTTGAGTCGGTGCCTGCATGACGATAAGAGACGTCGAGAGTACCGGTTTCTGGACGTAGTTCCAATGTCGAAACGAGCTGAGAGCTTGGAGATCGTTGCATGCACGATAAGTGTTCTTATTGTTGGAGAAAGTGTAGGTCTTGCATGTTCGAGCGGAGGATGATGACACGAAAAAGATTAAGAGCGAATAAAAAGAAGGCGATTGTAGAATGGGTATTCATTGTTTGGATAGAGAGAAAACAAGGGATTTTGACGATCAAAATGTATGAGGAGATGAAGAAATTAAACGAGAAAGAAAGATGAGTATATATGGGGATTCTGAAACCCAACGAATAAGAGTAGGAAACTAAAGGAAATTTACTAGTTTACTTCTATTTCCGTGAACTTAAAGGACTTCTACTTCTATGAAGTTTCAGTTATAAATTACTTTAATAATACAGTTAATAAACGACATTCATGATAATAAGTTACCTTTGTTATTAAACTTATAAATGTTTCATTCATAGAAATTCCGACTTCCTCATCAAGTAAGATTAATAACAAGATCAGTTCAATCGCAAATTAATTATTCAGAGACAAAAATATTATGTTTTCTTTTCGAAATACTTTGCTAGTGTACGCATGTATAATTCTACCTTTACTGATAAGCACACTCAAAATTTAACACAGCTTCTAACCACTTAACCCGTTGACCCCCCCTAACTCATAGCTTTGGCCAGAGACTAGGGCATCCCTCCCTTGTATTAAAAGCACCTGTCCTAACACTAGGACATCCTTTTATATGCATGCATATCCACAGTTTAAATTAAAATCAAAACCTTAAAAAAAAAAAAAAAGCTAAATGAATGTACAGAATTACCTTGCATAATCATATCCTCATCAACATCATCATACTGTACACAAATGTAGTGTTCAAAATTAAAGTTGACATATATGTAATACTCGATCATCGGTGACATGCATGGCCAAGCAGAACGACAATAAATAATACTAATTATTGAACCTCCCATAGCTTAAAGTTTCCTTACACAAAAAAACACTCTACGGTTGGTCTGGACAAAAAACAAGAAAGAAAGTTGACAACTGTGATTTTATCAAAACAATGAATAGTTATGATCATTGAATCTCTATGGATGGTAAAACAACTCAAAGATGCTCAAGGGCTTCGCTAGAGAAATCTCCAGGTTGAGGAACTTGTTGATGAGGAAGGCCTTTTATTTCCTTATCGTCAACTTCTTTCACTATCTTACTCTCGTACTTCTCTTGCAAAACTTCCCTTGTTAACTCTGAATATTTAGTATACTTACTACCTGGTGGCTCATCGACTACGCCTTTAACTTCCTTCGTCGCTTTCTTGTTCTCAGAGGAGTTGGGCGCTGGCAGTGCTTCTTTCTTGTTCTTCTGGCTCTCCATGGCTAGACTGCATAAGCAATAACTGGCCAGGCTTCCCTTCTTAATAAATTGTTGCATGGAAGTGACTTGGCCAGAGCTCAACAAGTGTACTGTGGTTTCGTAGAGACGGTGCCAAGTGTTATATATTAGCTGTTTTGAAGCCATGCTGTGGCTGTGGTCACTGGGTATATTACGGCGATAAAAACCTTAGGGACTTGGGTGATATTTGCCATATATATTTTTTAATAAAATAGCATAGAATTTACGCGCGTACCTCGAGTTCTTTGTTTTTCGCTCAATCCGATGCCTAGTCAGTGATCATACGCCCGTACAAGGCGCGTGACAAGCACCTGAAGCCCGCCAAATATTGGGAGAAACTAATCTGACACCCTGAATTTTATCACCGCCAACCAATTCACGCCACGTTGCAGATCCTTGAAATTCAGCATCGTTCCTGCACTCTAAAACCCTGTTTTTAGGGTTGCCATTTTGATCTTTCAGTACTTCCACTTCTACTCACCTGAAATTTGTTTTTATCATTTGACAGCAAAATCTTTCGATGAGGAGAAACTAATCTGACACCCTGAATTTTATCACCGCCAACCAATTCACGCCACGTTGCAGATCCTTGAAATTCAGCATCGTTCCTGCACTCTAAAACCCTGTTTTTAGGGTTGCCATTTTGATCTTTCAGTACTTCCACTTCTACTCACCTGAAATTTGTTTTTATCATTTGACAGCAAAATCTTTCGATGAGGAACTCTGTAATCTTGATTGGAAGGAAATAATCAGTGGTAGATTAACTAAAGATGCTGCGATTAGCATTTCAGTTAGTTTTGCTACCACTGCTGCTGGTGGTAGAAAAAACAACTTCGCATTTAGCACCTGGACCGCACATAACTGATTTGAATATACTGTTGCCGCCTAAAATGACTAATCCTGTGGAATACCGGCTTCAAGGGAGTGATGGCTGTTTCAAATGGTACTTTCTATGTTTACACAATTTAGTGCGTTAATGTATCATTAGGAGATTAATTTGTTTAAGGTTTTGTGGTGAATTCCAAATTGAATTTTAGTGTTTGTGTTGCCATTGAGGAAGATAGCTAGATTTTGATACACTATAGAAGGAGATGGTAATTCTAGGGACATCAGAAACACATAATCAAACTTATTTTTTATTTTTCCAATCAATTTCATCATACATTTGGAAATAAATGAGGTGAATGCTGGATTGAATGATGTAAGTGAAGTCCTCCTCATCATCATAATAAATTGATTCTTAAGTAACTTGTGGTAATTTTTCTAATATTTTACAGGTCATGGGATCATCATGACATTATATCTGTTCTACCTGAATATAATGCAACTAATCCCTGCTCAATGAGTGCACGTTTGAGATCGATTGCCCCTTATACTGGTCGAAAGGAGACTGCTGTTTACGCCACTGATGTGAACTCTGGAATTGTAATTCGCTGCAAAGTTTTTATTGACAACTTTTCCAGAATACGAATATTTCATAATTCCATTAAACTTGACCTTGATGGCCTTGCTACCCTTCGGGTCCGCGCATTTGATAGTGAAGGTACTTGAAAAATTATATAAAAGGTTTCTTACTGTTGGGATTCCTCTTTTAGAGATGTACTTTGACTTAATTTTGTAGTTTGGAAAACCTAATATCGTTTTATAGTGTTTGTTCTATGAAGCATTTAAGGCAATTTAGTTCACTAAACCCTAGATGAAGTTTTACTCAGCGTTGTTTATTTCTCTTCCAAACTTTTTAAGTTTGGTTTTCACATTTATATTTTGCTATTCTTTGTTGTTGCTACTCACTTTTTACTTTGGAAATAAATAAGTTGCCTTTAGATTTTTTTTTCCCTGAAAAAGAAACAAAAAAAAGTTGACCACCCTTATGCTTGGTTATTAAGTAAATTTAAATTCCTTTTAATTAGTGAAGTATTATATTTTTTCTATTTGGCTGAACAATTTTTTTTATTATATCTTATCACTAGGAAAATGGGGCTTTTTCTCTATAGTTTTGGTTGCCTCTTATCTTTTGTTCTCTGAGCACATGTGGCCCACTTCACACGTATAGACTTTGATATTTTTAAAAAGTTACAGTTTCATATTATATATATATATAGATTTACATACATGTAAAGTGATGCTACATATGGTCATATGGATGATGGAAATGATTTCCTTCTGTAACTAATGGACAGCTGGTCCATAGTGTTTACATGATTTCTTATTACTTGAAAAGTGTTCTTCTTTGGATAAAGTGTCTGATGTTAAGTCCATTTCTTAACCTTTGAAACTCGCTTTTGCTGGTTAAAAAGTTTTATTCTCATCCGTATTTGGTTATCTGTTGCTTTTCTATCTTCTGTCTGGTTATGTTCACTTTTGAAGCTGTATTGCAGATAATGTGTTTTCATCATTAGTGGGCTTACAGTTCCTGTGGCAGCTGACGCCTGACGGGTTTCCTCATCACCTTGTCCATGTCCCTTTGAAGGATTCTCCCTTGAGTGACTGTGGTGGATTATGTGGTGACTTAGATATTCAAATAAAACTTGAGAATAGTGTATGTGTATATATCTAGTGGATGTGAATGAAGATTAGCTGTGAATTATCTTATACTCTTATAGTTATGTCTCATTACATTTGTTGATGTGCTGCAGGGTTTTTTTTCAGATTTGTATGTAGTAAAAGGAATTGGAATTGGCCACGAGAATGTTTCTGTCAATTTGCATGAGCCAGAATTTAAGCAAATGGCTGATAGCATTATTCTGACTGTCGCAGAGGCCATGTCACTTGAGCCTCCTTCGCCAGTTTTTGTCCTTATTGGTGCTGTTCTTCATTATAGTCTTAAAGTGATTCGTGGGAATATTCCTCAAGGTTTTCTTTGTTGAACCCATCTACTTACACTTTGACTAATGAAATGGGACAAGCAAACGACTGTCTTAAACTGGTTCTTTGTTGAACCCTTTTGATAGTTTGCTGTCTACATCAATCATCTATTTATCTTAAAACTATTTGTACCAACTATATTATGATCCATTATTGGCTATTTTCTTACTTTGTTTTTCATTGGCATTTGCAGTGGTTACTCTGCCATCTCTGCATCACCGATGGTCTGTTACAAACCCTTCAGTTGCTCAGGTGGACAGTATGATGGGCTTAACACGTGCTCTAACCTTAGGGGAAACATCTGTCATTGTTGAAGATACCAGAGTTGCTGGCCATATCCAAGTGTCCACACTTAATGTGGTCCTACCTGACATTTTATGTTTGTATATTTCCCCTTTATCTATTTCTGGTGATCCCATTGAAGGAACAAAAGCCATTCCGTCTGTGGCAAGATGGTATGTTATTTCTGGCCACCAATATCTAATTCAGATGAAAGTTCTATCGCAGGGACATGGTGCACAAGAAATTTATATTACAGAGGTAACACACTCATGATTTGTTAGTAATAGATCAAATTATAAATTTGGTTTTTGATGCTGACTTTAGTTTACCACTACTTTTTTATATTGACTAAGAAGTTCTTTCCTTTTAATTCAGACTGATGATGTTAAACTCTTTGACAACAAGTCTGAGTACTGGGAGACTTTCCTAGTGTCAGACGATGTTGTGCTCATGCATGGCTGGCGAAATTCTAGAATCCTGAAAGCAACTTCACAGGGAGTGGGAAAATTAACAGCTTCGTTAACATATTTTACTGGGCATCAGGATACAAAGGAGGTGTGACTTTGCTTTAGCTTTTTTTCTTTTTTTCTTTTCATATCTTAGTTATAAGTTCTATTTTATCTCTCTTTCTTGTTTAGAATGCTCCCATAACCATGCTAGGCAGTTAAGTGTCATCTGCATCATCTTTATCTCATAGGCTCTCAAGGTTTTTCAAGAAATAATGGTATGTGATCAAGTTAAGTTTAGCATGGACAGAACTGATGGCATGTCTCAGAGCATTCTTCTTCCATGGGCCCCCGGTATTTACCAAGAAGTGGAGCTAAAAGCTACTGGAGGTTGGGTGCTTTCTGCCTGCTCAATTAGATAAATATTGTAACTCGGCTCTGAATATGTTGATGAGCTTTGTTATTAAATTGTATAGGTTGTGCAAAAACATCCAGTGACTACAAATGGTTTTCTTCAGACGTGGTTACAGTATCCATATCTGCTTCTGGAGTTGTCCAGGCAAAGAAGCCTGGAAAAGCTACTGTTAAAGTGGTGTCTATTTTTGACTCATTCAATTATGATGAGGTAATGCTGATGTGTTAGTAGTTCTATGTTAAATAACCACCTGATCTAAAAGTTTAAGTTGCTAGGTAACACCTTAACTATAGCATTTAAGCTCTAACAGGCCCCCTCCAAATGCAGATATAAATTTTGGCTAATTATGTGAGACCTTTGAATTCACCCCTCTTCATCTTAATGTAAGCCTCAATTGAAACTTGATGCACATAAATTCTTTGTTAGGTAGTTGTGCTTTTGCACAATTGATAAATTTGACAATGGAGGTAACATATGTTTTGGTGTTGAAGCTCTTTTAGCCATTAATGCATTAAGTTCTAATGTAGTGATCTTTCTGGATGTTATGCACTCTACCTGGCTACTCTTCTGTTAACCTTTATAATTCTTTTCCAATTATTTCTAATAGGTTGTTATTGAAGTTTCTATCCCCTCGTCTATGGTTATGCTGCAAAATTTCCCTGTTGAGATTGTTGTAGGATCACATCTTCAAGCTGCTGTAACGATGAAAGCATCAAATGGTGATGCCATATGTCATAGTCATTTAAAAACTCGCTTCTTATTAGTACTGTTGAATTTCGTGTTCTTTTGTTGAAGTTGATTTGTCATGTGCAGGTGCCTATTTTTACAAGTGTGATGCATTTAGTTCTTTAATAAATTGGAAAGCTGGAAGCCAGTCATTCATTGTTGTCAATGCAACAGAGAAGACACATTTCTTGGATAATTTAGGGACTGTTGAGCACCATACTTCAGTTCCTGGTCCTCCATGTTCATGGACCTATATATATTCTTCTGGTCCTGGCCGAACCATGCTGCATGCAACACTTTCAAAAGAGCATCATAACTATGATCATTATTTTCATGAACCTATTGTCTTAAAAGCATCTTCGCGAATTGCAGCATATCTACCCCTTGTTGTAGAACAGGCTGGTGATGGAAGCCAATATGGTGGTTACAATCTAGGTGAAACAAATACTGGTAATCAACTGGAAAATTTGGATAAGTTATATCTTGTCCCTGGAACAAAGACAGATGTTTTGCTTGTTGGAGGACCAGAGCGGTGGGATGAAGGTGTTAAGTTCATTGAAACTTTTGAGATCTTGGATGACAAGCATGTGAAAATTAAAGATGGCATTTATGTGCATCTCATTTCTGGCAGCAGTGAGAGTTTGTATGGAATCTTGTGCCAAACTGTGGGAACCTTTGTAAGCTTCCACATTCTCTTTGAGAACTTCAAATTCTATATGCTTTATAGCTTTTGAATGCTTTCTTGTATTCTCTTTACTGTATTTTGATTTGTTGAATTCATTGTCATGCTTTTTATTTCTCTAATTTTAAATGACTCAGAATTTGGTTTTTAAACGTGGGAATTTGATTGGAGATGACCATCCTATGCCGGCAATTGCAGAAGTTACATTGTCTCTCACATGCAGCTTCCCTTCCTCAATTGTCTTGTTGGTTGATGAACGTGGTATCTATAAAATTTACACACTTAATATTGCACATGCAAGCACAAGTAATACAGATTTTTCCTTAGATTTGACTTTTACTTGCCTTTGATTGGGCTTATGGCATTATTCAGTTAATGAACGCAAAGTAATACGTACTGCAACTCAAGCTGACCGTGGCCCAGGGCGGATTCGTGTCACCCCAGTTAGTGTGGCAAACGGACAAACTATTCGATTAGCTGCTGTTGGCATTAGTAACTCTGGGGAAGCTTTTGCAAACTCATCTTCTCTTTGTTTGAGGTGGGAACTGAGCCATTGTGATGGATTGGCATATTGGGATGATGCCTATGTTTCTGTAAAGTCTAAATCCAGTTGGGAGAGGTTTCTGGTCCTGAAAAATGATTCGGGATTGGTACTTACTAAACTTTCATATTTCCATCTTTATACTTTCAACTTCTCTGAATGTACTATTAGGATTATCTTAAATTTTAGTAAAAAAATTTCATTTTTGTTGATTATTAAGCCCTAGTTGGTTTGAACATCAATTTTTTTTATTTTGTTTGTTAAATTGTACAATGTGTGATAGCTGTTTGATTATAGACTTTCTTATTTTTGCCCAGAAAACATTTTCACTTGTAACTACAATGTAAAGAAGCAGAGAAAACAACTTTTACTGTCTTTTCTATTTTGAGAAATCATTTGTTGTATAAAGTATTTCTGAGTTATTTAATTTTTTTAATTCACTTTTTAAATGTAATTTTTATTAAATTTTTTTGAATTTATTAGGAATACCAATTCTCTATTTTAGTAATTAAACATTAAAAATATTTATTTGGTGTTTTAAAAAAATATACTGAAAATTTTTTCCTTGTTTGCATTTTCAAAATTCATTGCCAAGCACATTCTCAAATCTTGAAAATAGAAAATTTAATTTACCTTTTTCTTTTTGAAATCATTTTTATAACAAAGCTCAAAATGTATTACCAAATGGCATCTAAGAAAATGTCTAGATCCAAGTTATTTGTTTTGTTGCTTTCATCCTAATTAGGGTATATTGTGCCAACTTAAGTTTCTCTTGTTGTGTTGAAACTCCTAACCTAATAACAAGAATCTTAAAAATCTCGATAATATTTTTCATGTAGGAAACAAAGGGGTTTCATGCTTGTTTATTGTATTTTATTCTCCAATTTTTATGAATTAATCTTTCCAAGCAAGAAGTAATAATTTGGGATATCCACATATCCACAACCCGTTAATGCTTAGCATGTTTTCTTAGCTTAACAGTGGCCTCAATAGGTGCCTCACATTTCTTAACTCCCACATTTCATCTACTACTTATGATATAACGTGCATTCTACACCCACCTGGTTTATAATGCTCACAATTGATGTTACAATGTTCATTCTATACTGCAATATGCTCTTACTTGGATCAGATACTAAATGGTGATAAAATCTGCATTCTACCGAAAATGGTTGATTATTGCTAGAAATGTTTTCATTGTGGTTTTTTTTTTTTTAGTCTTGAATGTTTGCTGAATTGCTGAATTTTTTTATCTCAGTGTGTTGTTCGTGCCTCTGTTTCTGGTTTCTGTGATACCAAAGGTGGTCATCATTCTGCTCAATTGCTTGAAATTTCAGAGCATCTCCCAACGGATGCTGTACGTTTACAGGTATGCTGCCCTGAGTTATGTGATTGCAGGAAGCCTTAAATTGGCTTTTTCGTTCTTTTTATATATTAACAATATATTCTTAGAGCTCACCTTCTGGATTGCTAATAGGTTCTGTTCTGACCTTTGGAATCTGGTCATATATGCAGCTTATTTCTACTCTAAGAGTCAATCCAGAGTTCAACTTGTTATTTTTCAATCCGAAGGCTAAGGTAAGTAAACTTAACTTCCAAATTTTAGTCAATGTAATTGTTACAAATGCTGTAACTATCTTATTATCTAACTCAGGTTAATCTGTCAATTGGTGGAGGGAGCTGTTTCCTGGAAGCTATTGTTAATGATTCTCGAGTGATAGAGCTCTTACCACCCCCACCAGGTTTACAATGCTCACAATTGATGTTATCTCCAAAAGGATTGGGAACTGCACTTGTGACAGTTTACGATATTGGGCTTTCTCCTCCACGTGCAGCTTCAGCTCTGGTAATTTGTTTATTTCTGTTGTCATTTTATTGTGATTTGTCTGTTGATGGGAATAAGTCAGGTAGATATCCTCCTCTTACAATTCTTCAATCTTAAAATTGGTACGACTATTTTTCAATTCCTTAACAGAATCTGTATAACATTTCAATCCAAACCAACTCTCAGCATTAAAGCCTAATAGAAGCAGTCAAACCCAATATCATCCAGGTTTTATAGGCATACCTACATAAAAGATTGAGTTTATGGGATAGGATCTGGCTTCCTGCTTCTGTTTGGGACTAGTCTCCAAGAGATACAAGGTTTTTCTTTTTGTTTTTGGTTTAGAGAGTTAGTTCACCATCTTGTGTACCACTAGATACTCGAAACTCTTTTTATATTATAATTTCTTGCGTCCTAATAATTTATTTTTATTTTTTTAAAAATTTTATACAAGATTAATCCTTTCTGATTGTAGTACTTTTTCATTAGTAAAGTACCAAACTTTTATTCATCCAAGAAAACAATAAATAAACTCAAATTTTCCCATGATGCATGGAAGGTGAGGAAAGGGAAAGTTGTCATATGCTGATTGATTTGTGCTTTATATTAGTTAGTTTTTGAGTATTTTGAGAATTTGGAGATGCATTTGCTAATGTTAAATACAAATTCAGCTTCTCTCTCTCTTTTTTTTAGGGGTTTAATTAAAGGAGGTTATCTGACTTCGTGAGCTCTGTGCTCTTTCGATTTCTTTTTGACTTTTCATTTTGCATTATACTGGGAATGATGCATTTGTGGCAATATTTTATTTTCCTGCTCAGTCTCGTATTAAGTCACGGAGGTTTGTGTTTACAGGTCCAAGTTGCTGATGTTGATTGGATTAAGATTGTGACAGGAGAAGAAATAAGTCTCATGGTATGTTTTGCCTAGATGATTGATTTATCCTGAAATCACATTTATTGTTTGCTAACTCATTATTTTTCAGGAAGGTGAGTCACATTCTATTGACCTAATGGCTGGAATTGATGGAGGAAGTACTTTTGAATCTTCTCAGGTTTGAGTTTATTTCATCTGTTATTATTTGGGAGTTGCATGTTCCAGTTTCTTTTGGTTTGCTCATGCATTGAACTAAATCCGGAGGGAGATTGTTACTCGCTACTTGAACTTTTGTGTATTCGCAAGTTCACGGTCATGGATGTGGAAAATATGTTCCCAACTTAATTAGTCTCTTTTATTTTGTCAATTAGTTTTCTGATATGTGTTTGTTCTTCCATAAATGTGGGTTTGCATGCATGTCTTAGTCATATTTTCTGCCTTAATCTTTAGTAACTAAATATTCAGTGCTTGTGAATTTTTGTTGCAGTATGCTTATATGGATATTCAGGTGCATATTGAGGATCATATAGTTGAACTTGTGGACAATAGTGATGTCCCGAGTCCTGATGGTGGATATCTTTATGCATCCAGTTTTAAAATTATGGCTAAATATCTTGGGATCACAACTCTTTATGTAAGCTAATTGTCTAGTCCTTTGCCAATATGTCATCCAGTTGGTCCCATCAATTTCTGTATTGAAGTTTTGATACATTCTAGTATACTGGTTGTTGTTGAAATCAGGTCAGTACTAGACAGCATTCTGGACATGAAATAGTAAGTCAACGGATAAAGGTAGAAGTCTATGCACCCCCAAGAATCCACCCACATGATATTTTCCTGGTTCCAGGTGCATCTTTTATGGTATGTCTTGTTTTTATTCTTTGTCTTGCTTATTGTTATTATTCTTTTTCAAGTTCAAAGACAGGGGAACTCGAAGTACTATGTTATTTAGTTGCTATATTAATGTACAAATATCACTCTTTTGCTGTATTAATGTACAAATATCACTCTTTCTTCTCCTACGCCTTTAAACATTTTCTATGAACAGAAAATTTCTTTGCTTTTTCATTTTTTTTTTTTTTCTGAACATAGCTTTTGGTATATTGCTCTTTTGTGTGCTTCCATTTGCGTAACATGATCATTTTTGTATTATTAGCTTTCCCTGAAAGGAGGCCCAACTATTGGTGTATATGTTGACTACACTAGTATGGATGATAAAATAGCAATAGTCCACAGATCTTCGGGAAAATTGTTTGCCATCTCACCTGGGAACACTGTAAGATATTATGCCCAGCTGATTCTTATAATTATCCCCTGTTCTCTTTATGTTTTGTTAAATGTATTTATCACACTTGCAGGTTGTAAAGGCTTGGTTGAGTGTTTTTTGGGTTTGTCTTTATGTTTCTTTAAGTTTTTTATGCATACATGTTATTCAGATTTAAGACTGATACATGTTTTCTGATGTTGTTATGCTTTACAAATTTATTCTATAGTTTGTAGCTAAACTCATTGGATTGGATTTCTTCTTATCTCTGGGTGAAAATCTATTTGGAGTACTAGATCTGTTAGATAAACTGTTGAGATCGCACGTCAGGTAGTAGAACCTAAGTGGAAGTGCTTATACGAGGCTTGACCGCCTAACTTGTAAGCCAGTTTATGTGTCTAGGCACGAGGCCCTCAACAATTAGTGGCCCATGCAGGTCCTTCGTGGGCCAAGTGGTGGCTCAGAGCCCCATTCTTTCGACCCTGTGGATTCGGTATCCAGTCCAGTGAAAGTCCCCCACAGAGGCCATGTGGGTTGGCCACCTCTAACTAGTAAGCTGATTTATGGGTCTAGGAACCAGGCCGTCAATATAAACACACTTTCAACTTTTGTAAGACCTATGTTAGCATTTGTTTGCCAGTCTTTTTGCTCAGTGTTAATTTTTTACAGAATCCTCTCGCTATCTCGCTCCGCCTCCCATTCTAAGCCCTTGCCCACCGCTACCCTCTCTTCCCCTTCCTAGTGTGACTGTCATATGTATATGTTAGACTGATAATAATGCCATGTTCAGAGGTAAATCCTACCCCAAGCTTGTTGAGAATGATATTCTTTTTTTAGAAATGGACATGGAAGATAAAATTTTCAACTTCTAGAAAATCATGTTCTCGAATCTCTAACCTTTTTTTTTTTAATAATGTGAATTATGTGATGAGATAGGCTTCAAATCCCACCATCCAGAGACTGTTAAAGAGTACATTTCTTTTCAATGAATTTCAGTGTAGACTGAAGTACTATGATTTAAGAAGAGATTCAACTGTTACACTTAAACTGGGGTTAGTATAGAGAATTTTGATCCCCTCAACCTATAGACTTGACAATTGCCTGCCTTACCCTGGTGATGGAATGTTGCTACCTCTTTTTCCCTAAATTAGAGTGTACATTTATAAGGAACTATTCTAAATGTATGCGTTTGACTAATTTTGCCTTTTGTTTAATGATTAGACCCTCCTTGCTACAGTTTTGGGAAATGGTGATACTATTATTTGTCAAGCATACAGCAACATTAGAGTTGGAGTTCCTTCCTTGGTCATGTTACATGTACAAACTGAACAACTTGGTGTTGGCCGTGAGATGCCCATATATCCTTTATTTCCTGAGGCAAGAACCTAAAATCAAGAGGAACACCTCAGTTATTTTCATCTCTTATCAGACTACTGATTGACATATTGATGTTGTCAGGGTGACTTATTTTCATTTTATGAGCTCTGCAAGAATTACAGCTGGACTATAGAAGATGAGAAGGTTGTATTTACTGGCTTATGGTTCTGCCATTGTTTGTTGTTTGTGGTCTTGTCAAACACTTGTGGATGACAAGATATTGCCTGCTCTTTCTGGTGTAATTATTTTTTTTTTTAAATATTCTATTTCAAGGTTTTGAGTTTCCGCATAGAGCAACTAGATGGTGATAAACATGGTCTCTTGTCAGCTGCTTCAGGGGAAGCTCAATTTCCTAGTTACTTGGATGAGAAAGAACTTGGTTACATCAAAGTCCTTTATGGAAGGTATATGGTGGATATGGCAACATTTTATTTATTTTAGCTCTGTCTTTGCTTTTTATTTATGCTAAAAGAGTTGCAGTCTAAAAGAGATAGACTGAGTTTCCTCTTTTTTTTTTTTTTTTTTTGGTTTATTTATTCATTCTTTTTCAAGTGTAAACCATCAGCAAAACAACATCTTCTTTTCTTAAATAAGAAACCAAAAAGATATATTCAAAGCAAAATTGTACAAAAGGTATAACAAGCTTTTCACCTTGAGGCTTTGCATGTCAAGACTGCTCAAAAGATTTAAAGACAAAACAAGAAGTGACTAGGACATCCTAAAAGAGGCCACAAATCAGTTAAAAAGTAAAAAATCTTCTATCAAGTTACTGCCACTTCCCAACGATAATGAATGAAGAAAAAAGTCATACCTCAAAATTTAGAGGACACTAAACCCATAGAGACCCAATACTTGGTCCAAATCATATGTTAGGAGATTGTGCAAAAGCATATAACACATCAAGATTAATGTTATATGAAATAAATCACAAACCACACAAAGAGACATATATTTATGTGGTTTGGTATCACGTATATACATTCATGTATGAGAGAAAAAAATTAACTAGATCCCATCAATATTAGAGTACAATCACTAAACCTGATATCCAAATTGATACCTCCTGATACAACTCTTCCACATCTCTCAAATGGAACACATATTGGGTAACCTTTTATAATACACTTCTCTCATAAACTAAGTACATGTAGAGATTTTTTATTTATAATAGGAGTAGAACTCTTGTTCCTTATATAATTATAATTTTCTAAACCTTCTACTTTTTCTACTTCTTGAATAAGTCAAGTTGAATAAGAAAATGAACCACAAGTTCCAAACGTCATAGGCAAAATAACTTGGTAATTCGATAAGATCATTTCTTTGGCAAGTCCCTTTCTTGTATAGGATTCGATTCAAGGGATTGTAAGATTAGTTAATTTGAACCCCCAAGTTGCTGTCTTAACTATTTAATTGAGGACTCTATGGATGTACCCTGCTGTGCAGAAGGAAGTTTGAGGCCTGTTATGGACTTATGGCTTCGTTTAAGATTTTAAGGCCCATGTTGTACTGCTTATCTGTGGATGGAAGCTTTTCTATAGAGGTTTTTTTAATAAGCATGACTAGACCTTCATCAGTGACTATATTCAAATTTATATTTTGAAGACATAGATATGTAGTTTTTTGATATATCTGCTACTGATACTTGCATTTTACTTGATTGATGTTTGCTAAAATGTGACATGGGCTTAGTCTTCTCATACGTAATTATCAACCAATTCCAGATCTGCAGGCAGGACGAATGTCGCAGCTGCTTTCTTGTGTGATTTTGTTTCTGATTCATACTCCCAGTCAAAGATTTATAGTGCATCTATATCATTGTCTGTGGTGCCTGATCTCCCTCTCGCTCTTGGTGCTCCGATAACATGGAGTCTTCCTCCCCATTATACTACATCTGCTCTTTTGCCTTCATCTGTGGACTCTTATGGTCAGTGGAACAGTCAAAGTCGCAAAGGATCTATTATTTATTCTTTGTTGAAAATTTGTGGTGAGAAGAATGAAGCTGCAGACAAAGATGACATCTCCATTGATGGAGATAGAATAAAAACAACTGAGAGCAACAGTATCGCATGCATTCAGGCAAAAGATCGGTCCACTGGACAAGTTGAGATAGCTGCTTGTATCAGGGTTGCTGAGGTATCAAATAGATTTATTATCTTTCAGTTATAGTTGTATTCTACTAAACTGATGAAGATATGAATATGGCAAGCTTAACCATTTAGGTAGGGTTTATTGAAATATGTATTTGGTGCTACTGAAGCTGATTAACTCTGGACTAAGTTTTAGATACTAGAGTATGAACAGGTTTTAAATATGTCTAAACTTCCTCTCATAGTGAACTGAAGATAGCTAATAAGATTGAAGTCTCAATGTGTCAGTATTACTTTTTGGTCAAAATGTATTGCAACCTCCTATGTTGCCCTAAACATATAAAGTAAAATAGTGTTGGCTAATGATACAATTTGAAATTGAGTATTCAACTCTTTTTTCTATATTTCATATCAATAAAATGTACATATATATACACACGCACATTGTCTCACTTAGGAAGGTATTATCTTACACAAATCACTCCCACACATCACTCTCATGATTCTCTCCCCTGATTGTGCTCACAGCTCACACATAATCCCTAAGATTATGTGTATAGCTCATAACACTCCCGCTCAAGATGGAGCATAGATATCAATCATGCTCAGTTTGTTACAAATGAAATTAATCCTATTTCCTATTAAGGCTTTAGTGAATACATTTGCTAGTTGATCACTAGTTCGAATATGTTTGGTAGAAATCAACCTTTGTTGTAATTTCTCTCGAACGAAATGACAATCTACCTCTATATGCTTTGTTCGCTCATGAAACACAGGATTAGTAGCAATGTGAATAGCTGCCTGGTTATCGCACCATAAATCCATACATTGAGACTTCTCAATCCCAATTTCTCCAAGTAAGTGATGTAACCATACGAGTTAACAAGTTACTTGTGCCATAACCCGATATTCGGATTCTGCACTCGATCGAGCTACAATGCTTTGTTTCTTACTTTTCCATGAAACAAGATTGCCTCCAACAAAATTACAATATCCTGTACTAGATCGTCGATCCAGAGGGGATCCTGCCCAATCAGCATCTGAGAAACCCTCAATTCTACAATGACCATGATCTTTATATAAAATTCCACGTCCAGGAGCTCCTTTGAGATATTTTAATATATGAGTTACTGTATCCCAATGAGATGTTCTCGGAGAAGACATGAATTGACTAACAACACTCACTGGAAATGCAATATCAGGGCAAGTGATTGTGAGATAATTTAATTTTTCAACCACCCTCCTATACCTTTCAGAGTCGACCAATATCTCCTCATCTTCGGCTCCTAATTTCACATTAGGTATTATAGGGGCATCACATGGTTTTGCTTCTATTAAGCCTGTTTTATCTAATAAATCTAGAACATATTTCCTCTGAGATAGAAACACCCCTTCACTACTTTTGAAAATCTCAATTCCCAAAAAATATCTCAAAGCACTTAATTTTTTCGTCTGAAATCTTGACCCAAGAAACACCTTTAATTCATTAATACCAACACTGTCACTTCCTGTGATTACAATATCATCAACATATACCACCAACAGAATACACCTAGAGCTTGACTATTTAAAGAAGACGGAGTGATGATATGCACTTCTTTGTAAGCCAAATTCAATGACAACTTCACTAAATTTTTCAAATCAGGCACGAGGAGATTACTTCAACCCATATAATGATTTGGACAGTTTGCATACCTTAGCAGACTCCCTCTGAGCAACAGACCCTGGAGGTTGCTCCATGTAAACCTCTTCTTGTAGATCACCATGAAGAAAAGCATTTTTAACATCAAGTTGGTGAAGAGGTCAATGATAGGATGTAGTCAAAGAAATAAATAGGCGAATAGAAGCAAGTTTAGCAACAGGAGAGAAAGTCTCAGAATAGTCAATACCATAGGATTGTGCATACCCCTTGGCCATCGATCTGGCTTTCAACCGAGCAATCGAACCATCAAGATTCATTTTAACAGAGAATACCCATTTATATACAATAGACCGTTTGTGATAGAATGAACAAAAAATAGAAAACAGGTAAGAGTGTTGTTTCATAAGATATAACCAAGTAACACATCAACAAAAGTGACAAAATAACGAAATCCAGATTTAGACAATATAGGGCAAGGTCCCCAAATATCAAAATGAATTAAAGCAAAAGGAGATGTAACTTGTTTGTTTATTCGAGGAGGATATGATACCCTATGATGTTTTGCAAGTTTACAAGACTCACACTCAAGTTGAGTTCATGATTTAGACGAGGACATAATTTCTTTAAAACAGAAAGAGACGGATGATCAAACTGACAATGAAGCTGAAGTAAGGTGGAACTTGTGCAAGCAATCGACCTCGGTACTGAAGTATGGATTGAGTCCAAAACATATAAGCCATTAGACTCCCGACCTCTACCAATAATCCGTTTCGTTCCAAGATCCTGAAAAAGACAATAGTCAAGAAAAGAAGAAAACACCACAATTAAGGTTCTTAGTTATTTGACTGACAGATAAAAGGTTAAATGGAAACTGTGGAAGACACAAAATTGAAGATAAAGGAAGCAACTTCATGGGATTGGCAGTACCATACCTAATTACAGATGACGTGGAGCCATTGACTAAGGTGACACTAGGTAAATCAGAAGAATGATGAAAGAAAGGATACTTGTATTACCCGTCATATGATCGGTAACACTAGAATTAATGACCCAATTACGAGATGAGATGGATAAACAAGCGACATAGTTACCTGAATTGGACAAGGGTGGGACAGGTTGTTAGGAGGCATAGGCAGAAGTGGAAAGACTTGGTTGGGAAGCAGAAGCCTGAGTCGGACGAGCATATTCATCTGTCGAAATAGTAATCTGAGCCGGATGATCTTGAGTAGCTGCATGAGCAAATTTTCTTATAAGAGGTGGTGGACCAAGTAATCCTGAGGTTTGTGGGGGTTTCCCTCGTAACTCCCAACAATTTTTCTTCACATGGCCTTCCTTTCCACAATGATAGCAACGACGTGGACCTTTGTTAGAATTTTCTTTAGAGGTAATGCCAGCAAGGGCAGCGGTTTCACTTGGGATAACATCTGGAGCTTTGTCATCATCCTTGCAAACTCGAAGAAGGCGAGCATAGAAATCACTCAAGGAAGGAAGTGATTCACCGATAAGTAACTAAGTATGAACGACGTCGTATTCGGGGCCCAAGCCGGCAAGGAAGCATTGGACAACAATTTGCTCCTCTTGTGCTTGCATTTGTTGTACATCACTTATAATTGAAAATATTGCTCGTTTCTCTTCAAAGACTTGTTTAACTTCCGTATAGTATTGGAACAAAGTGCGCCCCTTTTGCTCAGCACAATAGATTTGTAGGAAGAGCTCATGAATATGAGAGACATCTTGCTTACTAACATATAAAAATTCGAGATAAACCCATAGTTCTTTCACAGTATCACAATGATTAATAACAGGATCTACTAATGGATCAAGAGTATTCTGAATCAGATTGAACAACTTGTCATCTTCCATTAACCATTTCTTTCGAACAGCGGGAAGAGTATATGATTTAGATGGGGATCATCAGTTAAATGATCGTCCATATCTAAACTGGACATATAGCGTCGTACAATCCTTCGCCATTGAACATAATTTCTATTCCCCATTAGTTTCCGATCAGTGATCTTAGAAGATGAGTTAACCATAATTTCGGTTACTATTCTATTATCACTTGCCATTTGATTCTCACTACTAGCCATGCTTAAATACCCACACAGACACCAAAATCTATTATATAATTAAATATAAGAATCTCACGTACCTGAAAACACCTCTTTAGGAAACTCAAAGAACGTTGTCTCTGTCACCCAGCAACACCCTGTTTTGTCACCACTGTCTTCGAATAACCCAGATAGATGAACCAACGGCTGTCGAGACTAATAACTTGGTCACACTCGTCTCGGTCAGAGCAGCCAGATACCACCGGTGACAACCTCAAACTCGTCGGAAAATGGTGATCGGAAAATCATGCAGGCAGGCTGTCAAGGTAGATTGCTGGCGATGGAGGCCTCGGCTGAGAACTCTGAGTCCAAATCGGGGTTCGTCGCTGCCAGAGGAGCTTGGATCCACCGGCGGAAGTAATGCTATCGCCGAAAAAAATCGCATAGCGGCTGTTTTAGGCGCAGTTTGACTACGCAGATGGGACTAGGGCTAGGATCGGCACGAGTAGTCGACTCTGCAGCCACCGCCCAGGATGACAACTTTGTCAGAAGACACGAGCCTGTAGCCGGAAACTCATCGGAAATGGAGAAAGCTGTCGAAAACTCGCCGAAATTTGTAGGGGATTTCTCCGGTGAGTAGAACACAGGGCAGATCGGTAGACAGCATTGGAAAAGAGAAGAAGATTGCTGGAAAGTGTCATCGGAAAACCACCGGGATACCACCAGAAAACTACTAGAAAAGAAGAATCCGACCAGAAATTATCGAAAACAGAGAACACCAAACTAGAAGAGACAACCTTGCTCTGATACCATGAAACTGAGTATTCAACTCTTTTTTCTATATTTCATATCAACACAATGTACACATATATTTACACACGAACACTGTCTCACTTAGGAAGGTATTAACTTACACAAATTACTCCCAAACGTCACTCTCATGATTCTCTCCCCTAATTGTGCTCACAGCTCACACATAATCCCTAAGATTATGTGTACAGCTCATAACACAATTCATAGAACTTTTTAAATTGTTAATATGCAGAGTGAGTTTTTGCTGTTGTCCAAAACCTGATATTTGCAACACTATTGGGTATATAAGATTTGAGGTCTACATGGTTTCTTACTTTGTGATGATATGCATTCTTGACCAATCTATTTATTGAAGTATAAAACTAATGTTAAACCCACACCTACAAGTTTAAGCTTTAGGAAAGTGACAACTTAATATAGTATTAGAGTCATGGTGACCCAACGGTCCAGGTTTGAATCCCCACGATGGAAATTAAAAAGAAAAATATGTTGACCCACTTATAAAACCCAAAAGAGGCTTGTGAGGTCCGGTCCACGTGCAAAAATACGTGAGTCCTTTACACATGAGGAGGTGTATTGAAGTATAAAACTAATGGTGAACCATACTTATAAGCTTAAGCTTTTAGAAAAGTGATAAACTTAATATTATTAAAAGTTTAAACTTACTATTCTGACTATGTTCTTTTAAGGTGGTTCATTTGTGATCCATTAGTTGGATCCATTTGTGCATAGCTTGTTCATTATTTTATCTATATTTCTTTTATTAATGAAATTCTCTTTGTTCCTTCTCATTAAAAAAAAAAAAAGGTGGCTCAAATAAGAATAAAGAAGGAAGAGTTTCCGTCGCATGTAATTCATCTTGGTGTTGGTGCCGAACGTGAAATTCCGATAAGCTATTATGATGCATTAGGTATTGATCTTTTGTTAATATTATTGATTCATTCACACTTCATGTTATTGACATTGAGTCTTTATCATTCTTATGACTTTGTGTTTGACCAGGAAATCCTTTTCATGAAGTACATAATGTCCTCTACTATCGTGCTGAAACTAACTACCATGATGTTGTTTCCATTAACAACACAATTGAAAGCAGTGGGAAAATCCATCTCAAGGTTTGTTCATAGTTAATAACAAGTTTCAGTTGTAGATGGTCCTTATAACAACTAACAAGCGATCGAGGAGATGTTGCTTGGACCTTTTTGCATTTTGTACTGTATTTTGTGCTTCAGTACAAACTGCAGAGATTTAGAGGATTTCACTTTCACGAGTAGCATCAGAATATTATTTTTGTTCCTTTTCAACTTCTTCTTAGCAATATAATATAACTGCTATTTCGGTAATTCACTTTCTGGATGAAGGGAATGCGACATGGTAGAGCTCTTGTGAAAGTCTCAATTGACGATAGTCCACAGAAGTCAGACTACATTCTGGTACTTAGCTTTAACTGAACCATGAAACTCTGTACACTGAAGATGTAGTTGGTCACAACTCAGCCATGTCTGATATATCTTTTCTTTCTCCGAATAGTTGAAAGCTGAGCTGTATAGAAAGCCGCATAACAAAGCTTGGCACTTAAGCTCCCTTGCCTTTAGAGTCAAGGTCATTGTGTATCTTTTGTGGACATAGTCAATTCTTTTGCTGCAACTTTCCTCCTCTGATTAAAAGAAGAAGAAAACCGAGTTTCTATTTAACAATAACAGGGCATGTTACCTTATGTGATGGTCCCATGCCATGTTATTGTTCTGGCAAACAATCGTTTTTTTGTCTGAAATCAAGGCAACAATCACAAATGCTCTAATTGTTAGGGGCTCATTAAGCACTGTGTGACCCGCATACCCGCCTTCTGAGTCTTTTATTTGAAAAATGCTTCCTTTGTCAAGCTATTGTTTTTTATTGTTCTCCAGTACAAGTTTTTACTGCAATTTGCTCCTTTTCTTATCTTCCTTTTTTTGTATCCTCCTATTAATATTTCATTAATTTTTATACTTTATCACTGACTCCTTTATTTCTGCAGATTTCGGTTGGTGCCCATATATATCCACAGACTCCAGTTACTAATGTAGGAGTTGGTATTGACTTCAGCATCGCAGGTGCGTCTTTGGTGAATTTACATTTCAATTTGTTTCTAACCTGAAAAAACAATTCCGTTTTCATGCAAAACGAATTTTATGTTACTCTTTGTTTGTATGATGTTCAGTATGTTGATTGGTAATCCTTATCTTTAATAACGTTGAGATCTGCTTCTTTTTTTTTAAGCTTTTATGTCATTTGTTAAGTTTACCACTTTACCTAAAAGTTTAAGCTTATAGGTGTGGATTTAACTTTTGTATTTAAACCTTCAATTTGCTCTTTCACGTGCAAGGGCCTCATGTGCACTTGCAACGTAGACTGGGACCAAGTTTCACATGCTTCAACGGGTCTTACCAGTAGATCAAACAACAACTTTTAATATTTTTGTTAGGAGATATTCATTGATATGTTAGAAGATCTCTACTAATTCTTTGGTATCTCATGTTTATGAGATATCTTATTAATCGTGTTTTATATTTTGTTTTCTTTTGATAGAAAGATTGCATCTTATTTTTCCGATCTTGTTTAGGAATGTATTTGATTTTACACTGAATGTATTATCCTTGATAATTGTACTTCATTCTTCAAAGAAAGTAAGAAAGAAATTATTTTCTTCAATTTTTAATTTTTAAATGACATGATAAGGGGATTCAAACCTGCGACTGTTGGGTCGATATGGCTCTAATACCAGGTTAAGTTTGACACTTTTTAAAAAGGCACGTGAGGCGGTATATTAAGGCTTGAATATTCAAATTAAGTCCATAACTATAAGCTTAAGTTTTTAGGTCTAATGACAAACTTAACATGAGATCAAAGTTATAGTGACCCAATAGTTTAAGTTTGAATCTTCTTTGTGTTCTTTAATTAAAAAATATTAAAATTGTTAGTTGACCCACTTGTAAGTCTCACTAAGGCATATGAGGCTCTGTCTGGTGCATATGAGGAGGCTTATTAAAGATTAAATATTCAAGTTAAGCTCGCACTTATAAGCTTAAGCATTTAGGTCTACTGACAAACTCAATATAAGTTTACCGATTTTCCTAAAAGGTTAAGCTTCTAGGTATGGCTTAACTTAAATATGTAATCCGTTGAGGCATGTGAGGCTTGTTCCTTTTGTCATCTAATTAAAAAAATATTAAATCTGTTATTTTGACACATTTGTAAATCTCACATGAGGCACATGAGGCTCTGTCTGGTGCACATGAGAGGGCAATATTAAAGCTTAAATATTCAAGTTAAACTTATACTTACAAGTTTAAGTTTTTAGGTCTACTAAGAAACTTAATATGATAATTGTGGATTTAACTTAAATATTTAAGCTTCAATACGCTGTCCCACTTGCATTTATAACGTAGACCAGAATTAGCCTCACATGTTTCAACGGGTTTTACAAGTAGGTCAAATAATAATTTTTAATATTTTTTTAATTAAATAGGATTTGATCCTGGATGGTTGATTCAATATGACTCTAATATTATATTAAGTTTGTCACTTTACCTAAAAATTCAAGCTTACGGATATGGGTTTAACTTTAGTATTTAAGCTTTCAATATCATTCTTATTCTGGTGTTTTATAAATGATTGCTCCTGATGTATCTTGAATTCATCTAAGCAGATCCTTAAATATTTTTGTTTTTTATAAGGATATGAGAAGCTTAAGGCCTTTTTGGTTCATGACCTGAAAACAAGTTTCCAAAAGCAGGACACAATAAAAAATTTTGGATTTGTTCTAAATGTTTTTAAAATCTGAACTGAAACCTGTTTGGTTTTAAATCTATACTTGTAACATCTGATGGCCAAATTTGTTTTATTGTTTTCATGAAGGTATAGTCAAATCCTTTTTTGATTGGTAATGCAGTATTGTAGCTTATTTTTCATCTCTGAACAATCTGATAGAGGTTTTAGATTTTAATCGCTATCAATTTTTCAACTCCTGACTGCTTGGGAGAAGGTCAGTCAGGTTTATGGTTTTTCAAGATGTTCTAATAAAAGACTTTTGCATGAACCAAACACGAGTTATCATCTTTATTGTCTTGTTTCTCATGATCTGATGGCTATTTTCTGCTGCAAATGGAATTACTTAAATTTCTGTAGAATCAGTTTCAATATTCATCGTTTTACTTCTGAGTATGAAATGTGAATGCTAAGTTTCCATTTTCTTTAATTTCTTTTCCTTCTCTCTTATATTTCTAACCACATTGACATAACAAAATTTTCCATTACATGGTAGGTTTTGATGATAAAGTTTCTGGACACTGGTTTAGTGCAAATGACAGCGTATTGCATGTGGACATGCCATCTGGAAAAGCTAAAGCAGTTGGGATAGGATCTACTCAAGGTGCTAAATGAGGGAATCCTGTTAATGTGGTTTTGTTATATACTTCAAATACAAGGTCAATTTTTTATAGTTGGACTTGTTAATTATGCAGTGTCTTTTGAATGCCCAAGTATGAAACTGCAAACTACAGTTACTGTTCTATCAAGAAATATCATTTCTGTGGATGCTCCAAAGGAGTTGCTAACAAATGTTCCCTTCCCAACCAAAGGATACTCTTTCTCTGTGAGGTTCAGGTTTGTAAAAAACTCAGTTGCTTAGAAATTGATAAAGTTTTTATGCACCTTTATTTTGATTGATGATATGTCTGGTTGCTGCCCATTTATTGTGGATACTTATTGTTGTAAATCATATGAGATACATAATGTGTATCCTATATAGAATCTCTACGCATTATTCTCAAACTTCTTCCTGTTTTGTATTATAGTTAATTTCTGGGAAATCAGTATTATTGACATCATTGCAAAATACATTAATCTCCATTTGTAGCTCAGTAAAGCTCTCCTCTTGATAAAAAGGAAAGTCGCAGGTCACTACCTTTGCTTAAGCGTAGAGGCAGTGTGCTCCATGGAGCCTGTCAAACTGTTTAGATTTTCCTAAATAGAAAAAAAATGACATTTTCCTTGGCTGATCTAGGTGACTACTTCTACATGAAGTTGCATCACCTACGCTTCTTATCAACAGCATAATATTGTAGACATACTTTAATATATTTAGTATTTCTGTGCATTCAATATCCAAGATATAATACTTTGAAATCATTTTTCAAACCCTGAATTATCATTTTGACACTTGTGTTGTTTGCTGGTCATCATCCTTTTCATCTAAATGTTCTGCTTATGTTAAAGGTTTATTGCATCAAGACCTAGTGGTTGTTTTTCTTATTGTTCTGTTTTTGAACAAAGTTATTGATAATCTAAACGTACACAAAAATAGTTGAAGGCTTTGAATGGTTTTGTTTGGATGCAACAGTGATACTAGCAAGTCTGAAGCTCATAAGGGAATCTCTTATGATTGTAAGGTGGATCCTCCTTTTGTTGGGTATGTTTCTTGTCTGTTTTGGATTATATTATGGAAGTAACTATTGCATCATTTAACATTTGCCTGTCAATGATCGAAGGTATGCCAAGCCATGGATGGATCTTGATACGGGTAACTTGTACTGCCTATTCTTCCCTTACTCTCCTGAGCATTTGGTACGTTCAATTCCAAAGTCAAAGGACATAAGCCCACATGTATCTGTCTCAATTGGTGCTTCACTGAAAGAAGCAGAATATGTTTCGGGATCGGCATCTGCACTTTTTATAGGAGGCTTTTCCATATTGGAGATGGACAAGGTAATTGGATGCTATGTTTTTAGGGCCAAGAAAACTTGATGTTAATGGCATAGACATAACCAGGAGGCCTATTTGTTTCCATCGATGAGTAGTAAACCCCTGATTCCTCGTGGGCCTCTGGATGCCCGCCTTTGTGCTAGAGTGACTAACTGGCTTGAGCGCTTAGTTCTATCTATTTATTAGTAAACTGCATGTTACAAAGTGTATTTGTCTTGCAAGTATTTAATTTTATTAAAGTCTTGAAGTTAAGATTCTTACTTTTAAGCCTTTATCTGAATAATTTAACTGTTAAATTGAAGCCCTAACCAAAATAATTTTAACAGTGAATGTTTTTGTGTTGCAGAATACATTACAGTTAAATCTTACACCAGACTCTAACACGACTATCATCACTATCTTGGGGAATATAGGTAAAACAACATGAGTATTTCTCCTCCTCCTTCACCAACAAACATCCGGCACCCTGCCAAGGGGTCTTTTTCTGTTTTGGTTTTGGTCCAACAGTGGCAGTATTCTTTTCTACTTGTGTTAACATGCCATGTTTCCACTCTTAATTAAAAGCATCCATACTAGACGTTGATAATCACCCTTAGAGAATTTACATAAGATTAGCTTGCACATTCTTCTGTATGCTTTTGCTGAGTGTGGATGATGTGTTAAAGTTTCTTCATTGTATCTGAATAAAAAGAGAAAACCATTAATTACCCTGATGAGAAGCTGTCTTTCAGTTTTTCAATTAGTTATCTTTGATGTCATCTAACTGTTTTATTAAGCTTGCCGTGTAGCTATATTAGTTCCAATAAATTATATTGCAGCAGCAGCATCTCACCAGTATAAGCAGGCACCATCTTGCTTCCTAATATATCTCTTTTGGTGCACTTGCATCTAATGTGCCCCATCAACTAATCTAATATTATAACCTTACTATTTGTTGTTGTCTTCTCATTGTAGATGTTGAAATCCATTGGCTCAACCAGGATTTGATGAAGATCAACCCCATCCATAAGGAAGATTTTGGGATTGGTGGGCGTCTACAGTTTGAGGTGGGTGCTTCACTTTTGTATAACTGAATACAGCAAAACCAGAATTATAACCTTGTAGAATCCTGAGAAAATCTCATTTCAGTGCAATATTAAAAAGGAAATGAGTAATTGCATATGCTGTGTGAAACAGAAAGAATGACTGCCTTCTACAATTCTATATCTTTATTACAATCATCAACTCTCTTGTCAATGTCTTCAGGTCAAAGTAGCAAGAGCCCAGAAATTTGAGGATAAAATCATACTCACACTTCCAGCCACTGGTGAGCCTCTGTCATTTCGAGTTCTGATGGAATTTACCTGCTTTTAGCAACCAAAAAAGCATGTACCTGTGAGACCATAGTAGTATCTTTCCACTTAGATGTTAATAGTCATCTTTGGACTGTTTTACAGGTCAGAGAATGGAACTAGATGTTAACTACAAACCTGCAGAAAGAGCAGAATCCAGCATAAAGGAATTCCTTTTTGTGGGTGTAGTTGGATTTTTTACCTTAATGGCATTCGTACTGGTAATGATAATTTGTAGAGTGGAGAGAGTGGAGAGATACACCGGATCACAACCAGCTATTTCTACCACTCCAAGTCAAATAGCACCAGTTACTCCTGAGCGTAGTGGTCCATCTGTTTCAAAAGATCAGACTCCTCGAACACCCCAGCCTTTTGTAGATTATGTGAGAAGAACGATAGATGAAACTCCTTACTATAGGCGAGAAGCAAGGAGAAGGTTTAATCCACAGAATACTTACTAGGTTCTCATGGTTTGGCATTGCCTGATTAGATACAACTCTCTCTGTGTCACTCACTGTGGATGTATTATGATAGGCAGATCGCCAAGCGCACATCGCCTAGCAATTTGGTTATCAAAATTTTGTAATTTTACCATGTACGTTAGGTACTTAGCATTTCTAAAGAAATCATTGGCTGTAATCTTAGCATTATGAACTTGATTTTTGTTTCAAGTCCAGAGTCCTTACGTGGTTAATCTCTTTCAGTGCAAGGCAATTTTAGGATATCTATTGTGGTAGTGCCCAAGTCTCTTTGATTTAGAGAAATCAGATCAATTGACCCTCCGTTGACCCAATCTTTTGAAGAAGCTGATATTGTTATCTATTTTTGCAATTTCAGTTGGATTTTTGAGGTGCCACATATGAATCTCTATTACAAATCAACTACCAGCAGCAAGTTCGTATTTTCTGTTGCTTTTTAATCGGAGGTACGAACTTGCCTCGCAGTGGACAGGCCAACTGGGCATTTCAAAATGAACTTGGCATCTTTTCAAATGCCCTAACCATTGGAAATGAACTCGATTCGATTCGATTCGGTTGAATATGGGATGGCATTATTTTCTGTTGTTTTGTAGTGTACTTTGTGCAATACTAGGTTAGACTAGAGATACTAAATAACGAAGCAGAAGCTTACAGTCAGTATATAGTTAGAGTAAAAAGATAATTTTAAAAAAATTGAATGTGTTCTCTATATGGCAATATGATTATTTAGCCGTTCTTCTCGAACAAGAGTCAAATTGTGATTAAAGGAAAATTTAAGGAAGTCATTATCTCCAAATTGACAAATAAATCAGTTAAATAAAATTATTATATTTATTACTATGATTCAAGTGTATAAGACCCGCTCATTATAATTGAGGAATTTATTAAAATAGTTTTATTTTTAAGTGTATTTTTAAAAATAATTTTAATTTAAAGATTTTTTTATTATAAGCCTTGAATAGAGAGTATTCGTACTTTTGATAACATAACTCAGATTGTTGAGTTATCATTAAGTAGCATATTTGTTTGACTGTTCAATCATTGTCAAATTGTTTAATAATATTGTTAGTCTGTTGAACAAAGAATTATGATATGAAATTTTTTTTTAAATGGGGCTATTTTAAAAAAACGTATTAAAAAAAGTTTTATGATAAATTTTACTTAATCATATAATTTAAAGAAATTAGTATGTAATTCATTTATATTCTTATTTTGATATATTATACAATGACTATGACTCGAATTTTTTGCACTAAAAAACAATAATTTTAAATTTACAATTCACGTTTAAACACGCTAGTAGTGGTGGCAGGTTTTCATTGGATAGGAGAGGGTGTATTCAAATGGTGCNTAATTCATTTATATTCTTATTTTGATATATTATACAATGACTATGACTCGAATTTTTTGCACTAAAAAACAATAATTTTGAATTTACAATTCACGTTTAAACACGCTAGTAGTGGTGGCAGGTTTTCATTGGATAGGAGAGGGTGTATTCAAATGGTGCCCAAGTGTACGAATATCCACCTTTACCAACCAATGAGGAAACAGAGGGTTTTAGGGCTCAGAAGTTAGGAAACTGAAACTAACAATATCTATTCCATTCTACGCCTCTTGTACTTTCCTTTCTTCTTCTTCTTCTTCGAAGCTCTATTTTTTCTCTAGGCTATTTCCCTTTTCTTTACCTTAACCGCCGTTTTAACACACGCAACCTCATGGACCCTGAAGCCAATGAACCAAATTTTGACGGAGATACWAACGACGTCCATAAATCCTCTGACCACGCTGAAGAGGACAGGTCTCACCCTCATACTGGAGACGGAGCAAGCCCTGGGTAATTCCCCTTTTCCTTCTGCTTGTTACTTTTGCTTTCCTTCGTTTCTCAGCACTTACGACTCGAAGAAGCAAATTCATATAACCTTTTTACTATTTTACTTAGTGGGTGTTTTCTACTTTTTCTTTTCGCTTTTTTTCTTAATTTAATGTGAACCATGTAAAATACCCATCTTAGAATTCTGAGTCTTGGTATCAATAGCCACCACTGTAGCATTGTCTCGGTTTTTGGGAACTTTTTCACATCTAGCTTCTTGTTTTCTCTCTTTTGCTATATTGTGCTTAGTTATGTGATATGTGCTTGTAAAAGACATAACTTGTTAGTGAATTAGTTTCTGAATTAATTGAACATGTAAATTTTGCAGAAAAATTTTTATTGGAGGTTTAGCTAGAGAGACTACTTCAGGTTAGTTCATTGTTGTTGTTGTGCTAGATATTTTGTAGTGTTAGTTTTAGGGCAACTTTTTTGGCTTATAGTTATTTTGGTTGGCTGTGATTGTTTTATGTAGCACAATTTATCAAGCATTTTGGTAAATATGGTGAAATTACGGATTCTGTGATAATGAAGGACCGGAAGACGGGGCAGCCTCGTGGATTTGGGTTCGTAACGTATGCAGATCCCTCTGTGGTTGATAAAGTCATTCAAGAAACTCATATTATTAATGGGAAACAAGTAGGGTTTATGTTTATTGTCTAAAATATATTGTTGTTGAACTGAATTTTGTATATCTAAAGTAGGTAGTTAGTAAACTTTAAATTTCTGACTATGCGTGATTTTGTGATTTTTAAAGGTGGAAATTAAGCGAACGATACCAAAGGGAGCTATTGGCTCCAAAGATTTCAGGACAAAGAAGATTTTTGTTGGTGGCATTCCTGCATCAGTGAATGAAGGTGATTTTCTTTTATCTTATTGTTTCTTTCCTTGTGGAGTTGGGTGTTGCATTATAATGAGTCTTGTTGGGATATTAATCTATAGAGGTGCTAATCTGTATGTTGCAAATGGGCAGATGAATTCAAGGACTTCTTTATGCAATATGGAGAGGTCCAAGAGCACCAAATCATGCGGGATCATTCCACAAGTCGTTCACGTGGCTTTGGATTTATCACTTTTGAAACAGAAGAAGCAGTTGATGATCTGTTGGCCAAGGGTAACAAGCTTGAGCTGGCTGGAGCTCAGGTGAGCAGAGTGCCTGCTAATATTAACTTCCATTTATTATTTTCTATTCTTAGATACAATGTCTCTGTTTCAACAATTGCGTCTTTATTGACTGGTAAACCCTGGAGCTATTTTTGTTAATAATTTTGATTATTTATTGACTTTTAATTGGCATTTTATTGATGGAAATTAAAGCAGGTCATCTTTATTTGAACTTCTCCTTCACTTGATTTTCCAAATTGAATTCCCATAAGATTTTTTGCTGCACCTTCATATTTTATCCTATAGCTTATCACTGTGTATCTGATGATTGTTCTTGGGATACTTGTCTGATTCTGTTTATGGCTTCATATCATGAAGATAGTGGGTTAATACATTCTTCATGATGGAATTTGTTTAAAATATGAGCCTTCAGTGCGCAATGGGCCATCAATCATCACTTTTGAGTGGCCAATCTTAATAAATATTGGAAATGTAAACCTATTCGAGTAAGAAAACATAATTTAGGAAAATAAATGTAAGAAATTAATGAAATTTTTAAATTCACAAAATAACTAGATCCTAGAGTCTCCTTGAGCTATGATTCTGACCTTTGAATATTAATGGAAAATGTTTGTAATTTTCACTTTGAAGTTGGTCACTCAGCAAATGCTGGCCTCTTGCATTGTCAATCTATGCCATGGAAATATGTTGACTAAGCTGTTGAGAAGTTAACCATGTTTCTTAATGTGAGGTTTTCACTGACTTGGATTTGATATGTCTACAGCTTTTCCTTATATGTCAAATTCCTACCCCAGTTTTTGTTCCTTAACAGAGTTGACAATATCTCTTAAAAAAGAGTCATTCATGACTGAGTTTCACTTTGCTGCTTAAAATTCAATCAATTGCATAGTGCATGTCTGCATTTTGCTGACCTGATAAGTTCTTGTGCATGATACATATACAACACTTACATTTAATTATTATTGTAACTGTTGTCAAGGTTGTTCTGGATTAGCTTCTGAAGGGTAGTCTTTGAATTATGAGGAAAAGTTACCTTGTGAAACTATTTTATTCTGTCTTAAAGAAGTCATTGCACGTCATCTGTTTTAAATCTTTTCTGTTGTCAGAAAGTTCTGGGAAGTGTATCCACTTCTTGACTACTGAATGCACTTTGGATAATTAAGAAGCGCTTTAAGTTCTTTCGTTAAGTAAAAGAAGCATCATATTATAAGTCCTTGTTTCTCTTTTATTGTAGGTGGAGATCAAGAAGGCAGAGCCAAAGAAACCAAACCCACCACCACCCTCTTACCGGCGATACAATAACTCTAAGCCTGCATTTGGTGGTGGGTTTGGAGATTCCTATGGTGGATTTGGTAGTGGTGGCTTTGGTGGTGGTGGCAGCGGTGGGGGTTATAGGTCTAGTGGAGGATATGGGGTTAGAGCCAGTTCTTATGGAGGATATGGTGGAGGTGAATTTGGTGGATATGGAGGGTATGGCGGTGGTGGTATGGGGGCTTATAGGGGAGAGCCCTCCCTTGGATACTCAGCTCGCTATGGAGGAGGTTTTAACAGAGGTTACGATCTGGCAGGTGAATATGGTGGCCCTGGTGAGAGTTATGGGGGGTATGGTGGTGGCAGTGCAGGTGGTGGCTATGGGAGTGGTCCAACTGGCTATGATGTGGGTCTTGGGGGTTATGGAAGTAGCGGTGGTGCTTCCTTCTTTGGAAGTAGAGGGGGATATGGTGGTGCAGGGAGCAGTAGGTATCATCCTTATGGGCGGTAGAAAGTCAATGGAGAAGATTTTATGGGCTATGGAGTGTAGTGGCAAAGCTGTATTGTATCAGTATTTAGCATTGAGCAATAAGCATATTTTTCACCCAGGAGAAGAAAAATGCTATCATGACTTATGCTTCGATTGCCCCTCCCCTTAATGTGAAGGAGGTTTTGTATTTCCACTTTGAAGGTCCATTGATCCATTTACCCACCCTTTACCCAAGACTTTTGAGATGTAAGAGATCTGAACAAATTTTTTTTTTTTTTTTTTTTTTTTTGANATAAAAAATTTTTTTTTTTTTTTTTTTTTTTTTTGGGTTCAAATTTGATTTACAACGATGTACTTTCTGGTTGTGAAAAAAGAAAATTCCTGCAGGCATGAATTGCAATTGTTTTAATTATTAATTTGCTTTTGTTCTCAAATATTGCCCTTTCTAGAGGGTATGCCACTTATGGGAACACCTAACATAACATAACTGATGATATTAGCCAACTGCTGCTTTATGAACTTTGAATCAAAAACCTGAACTGATGTTTTGTTTCAGATGCTGTGACCAATACATTAACTAAGATGTGTACTTGGCCTAAAACCGTGATCATATTGTGGAAACACCCCTGCCTTAGAAATGAAATTTAATCATTTATGCCGTCCACTGAATCGAACTCGCAGTATTTTCCTTTGTGTCAAGCGGTTGGCAATAATTTGGTGCCGCAGGCAACTTGCAAACTTTCAAGTGCATCTTGAATCTCTCACATTCCTATGGAGTTCCTCGGTTCAAGCATTGGATAGCAAAAAAAACAACGCAAATTGCCGAATTGGGTTGCCTAGGTGGCGTAGAACATCGATGAAATCATCTTCTTTACCAAAGTTTGATTATAAGTTCGGCTTTTTTTAAGCCAAAACTCATTTTGTTTGTGTCAAAAAGAAACATGAAAAAATGTACAAACGGACAAACAAGTTACTGAAGACATGTCCTGTAAGAACTAAGAACCACACAACCCCCTTCAATACCTCAAAATATCTCCCCACGGAAAAGCTTTCATAAATGGTTGGAATCGTGTCACAACTCAATAATTTTTTTTTTCTTTTCAAAAAAAATAGTTTTATTTAAATAAGAAAAGTAAAAAAATTTCTGGCCTCTCTTCTCTCTTTTGTCCCTCGAATCTCCACTAGAAGAAAAAACAAAACCCAGAAACAAACAGTTAAGAGAAGAAGATTCGCAATCAGAAATGGCAATGGTGACTTCCAACTTGGGCACATATCAGAAGGTATACTACTTTCATTTCCATTTATTTTACATAAAATTGATTCACACTAATCAGAAACAGCAATGTTGGATTTTTATCAGCAGACACAACTACTTCAAATAGTGTCCAGAAAGAGAGAGCGAGGCAGAGATCATAATATTCACCCTTACAAAGTCATCGAAATTACACCTCCGCCCAAGAACCTTGGCATTCGTTGCTTCCCTTCCGTAAGTTGTATACAAATTTTATGCATTTTTGCTTCTCTTTCTTTGTCTCTGTGTGTGTTCAATTGTTACGTTTTGCTTTGTTTTGTTAGTAGCAATTAAGGTTGATGATAAGGTAGATACTGCATTATGGGCTAAGTACAAGTGGGTTCTTGTGATTTTAAAATTCAACAAGAACCTCTAGAGAGTTGCTGAATTTTGTCAAATACCTTTAGATTGTTGAAATTTGCTCAAAAAATCTCCCTTTTGGTCTATCGATAACCTCCCATTCGGTTATTGATATTTTTGAAACCAGGTTTATCTGTATTTAAGTGGTATTTGTGGGGAGATTAGCCATGTGAATTGAAATGAGAAAAATATAAAATATAATAAATTAGTTTTATAATACATCAGTTGTATACACATTTTTTCTCAGGGATTGACTACCTAGAAAATAATGCTTGCATCTAGTCATTGTATGAGATTTTTTAATTGAACAATTGAAGAATAAACTGCCCAATTTTGTTATATCTTTGAAGAAGTTTAGAATACGGTGATCGAGTACTAATGAATGCACGATCTTATGAATGAAACATATATTAATTTATTAAATCCATTACCATTTCATGAACATTTAAGAGCATAACAGTGTTGCTTAGCAAAATCAATTATCAGATGGAGAATGTAGTACGACATATTTCAATTGAGAAAACATGGTATGATCTGAAACATGATTATTTTAACAAAAATATGAGTTGGAAAAAGGGGCATAGAACTTCAACAAGAAACAAGTTTTTAAATTGTTTCATACAACTAATTAATAGCAAGAAATGTCAATATGCAAAGTGAGAAGTAGAGAGAAGGTGTATTCTAATTCAATGATTGTCTTGGAGGCCGGAGCCCCACTCTCTTTTTCTCTATAGTAATTCCCAGATCTACACGTTTTGGATTTAGGAAATTTAAGAAGTCGAGAATATATATACGTGTTATTGAAACTTGGGAACAGATATGTGGGTTGTTGTGAAAATTTAAGGTTGAAGGATGTATTTCCATGTAGAAAGCTGCTCCCAAGTGTTAAGAGGTAGTGACATAGGTTAGGGTTTAAATCTGCAACATGCTTTTTGCTTGCTAGTCTATGAATGAGCTGGTGTAAAAATGGTGAATAATTGAAGACAGCATTTTGATTAGTGTATAGAAAGAACCAGACAATAATAGCTTTCAGATTACATTATGGATTCTGTAACTAAAATATGTTGGGTTCCTTCTTTCTTTCTTTAAGTACTTAAATGTCGAAATTGTTGGTTCTGCATAACCTCTATGCATGTGAAGACAGATGGTCCCTGTAGGAGTTGTAAATTATGAAGGATTGAAGTATCATATCTGTTTGATTTATGAGTTGTAAATGTCACTTGCTCTTCCACCTGAGTTTGGAGAGTAGCAACCAGTGATAGACCCCTTCCACAATTTTTAATGCACCAGGTGCAAATCTTTATGGTCTATCTGTCATGTTGTCCATATTACTCTGTTGATTCATCCATGGGGATTGGTATGGATTGGTAGGCCCAACTTAACTTATCAAAATAGAAACAGCAAAACATGATTTTGCCACTGGGGTATGTTTGTTTTGTTGTATATGTTCTCATTGTACTTTCTGTTGCAGAACTTGCAATGTGGAGAGAGTGTGACAATCGAAGGCCAAGCTTATACAATCTCAGCTGTGACTCACCGGTATCAGCTTCGAAAAGGGAAGTATGAACCCAGCGAGAAGAGGCTTGATGTGCTTTCCACTGGCCGATATATCTTAAATTTATATCTAGAAAATTTATTAGAACAATCTTGATGCTGTTAAATTACCTTATTCAATCAAAGAAATAGTGTATTTGTCATATTTTTGTATTATTTCTGTGGGAAATAACTATGCCTATGTACAGTTAACAAAAGAAGAGTCAGCAGAGCCCAACCGTAAAAGAAACTTGTTTGTTTAATATTTATCTTATTGTTAGAATATAACCTTAATCCTAATTTGGAGAAATTGAGTTAGAGATATGTTAGTCTGTATGATTTCTTTTTACTATTAGATTGTATGATTTACTTCTAGTTAAGATTTTATTTTCTTATTTCTAGTTGACTTCTATAAGAATAAAAGGAAAATGGGGAATATGAAGTAGAGTTGTTGAATCAATAGGAGTCCTATTCCTATTAGGCACCTATTATAATAGAAGATCTCTATGTAGATCAATAAATATAGGAATTAAGAATTAGGTCTAGTTATGATGAGAAAATTAGGCTAGACATAATGGGTAAATACCGTTATAGGATTTTGGGAAAAGACATAAAAGAGATGTAGGATCTACACCGATAGAATATGTTGTTCACCTTGTTTATCTCTTCATCTGTGAAGATAGACAATTTATGATGTAGTAGATTTATTTCTTCATCTATGGAGGTAGACAATTGATGTCAAACCATTTTAAATGTTGTGTTGTGTTGTTAAATTATTATCAATCTTGATGTCAATGTTTAGCTTAGTTGAGGTTTCGCGTTGATTTTCCTTGCACTTACTGGTTCTTCTCTTTGTACTCTGATTGATGTTCAAGATGTTGTCTCATACCATTTTTCCCGGACTGTACTAGGGGGTTCAACTGGCTTCTTAGAATATATTTCTTTTGGCAAGTGGAGATGCCAACTAGACTAGAAGCCATTGACACCTCATTAGTTACATGTCTTAAATCAAAGTGATAAACATTTCTCCCTATAATGAATCTACTTGCATTTCTGTAGATCTCTGCCTATCCATGTTTGTGGTCAATCTGCTCATGAACCTTGCCAGGCTGCCCCCCACCCACCCGCCACTTCTGCGTAACGCTTCCTCGCTCTGCACTGAGCCAAAGAGACATAACTTATCCTGTCTTTGTTTACATCTGACCTAATCATTTTATGTTTATGATTTGTCAAAAGCTAGACTTCTTACAAGCCATTAAAGGATGCGGTGTTGTTTGTAACGGCTGCTATTAATGCTAGGAAGCTGTGTTTTGTTCCTGAAAGCACAAGGACAAATCACCTATTTTACACCAAATTTGTAGTGTAAGTTTTGTTGAAGTCGTTGCAATTGGCAATGTGCTGTGCTAACTTTATTGAGCTATGTTATGGTGTTGATAATCCTATTAGAGGATGGTTCGGTTTGGTTGAATAGATTATGATCAACCCTTCAGATCATGTTATGATCAAACTTTAAATACAATTATAATTATAATGATGAAGAGAAAACATAATGATAGAGAGAATGATTCCATACAATGCACACTGAAAATGACTGTTGAGACATGTTCATTTGATTGGTGACAGAGGTCGGCCCCGACTGGTTGATGCATTGTCCCAAATTTCACCTAATCATTACACGTACTTATACATTTCAATCAAAGCTATATCATATTCCTGTGACAAACCCCTTTATCACCGGCGTTGGCTGTGACCTCTGGGACTTCCGTATACATCCAACATCCCAGGATTCCATTATTATCCAGTCAACTCAGCCATGGTAAATATTCTCTCTTTATACTTATCCTCTTCTTTCAAAATTAAGCTTTTCCTCCAACATTATTAGCTCATGATAACAACCAACTCTATAAGATCTCCGATAACTTTATTTTTATATGGATTAATTTTTTTTAGTTTATTTAATTTTTTATGACCTAGTTAAGGTTAAAATCTAGTGATGAATATGCACTTCTTAAAGATATCGAGTTCACGAGTTCTGTTCAATGATATCGATAATTTGTCTTGAATAAGATTTTTATATTATAATAGTAAATTAAGTTAGATAATTAAAAAAATTATGATTTTTTTACTAAAATTAGAAATGGATGCTTTTGATAATTTATTTTTGGTCCCATATTAAAATAAAACAGGAAGAAGATAACTAACCAATATTGATTGATGATATTATGAGAGGGTAACGAATCATGTGGCGAAGAAATATAGTTAAATGGAGCCCACGGAAGATGGCTCTCATCTTCACATTCACAGGGACTACTCAACAACCCCTCTGTCCTGTCCTGCCCTGCCCTGCCCTACAGCTGACCAACCAAAGACGCTTTATGCGGGACCCATTCCAAACCCCCCCAACCCGACTGCCACTGTAACTGGCCACCGTGGCATCTTGGCCCCCACCTGCCCTCTCGGGTGCTCATAACAAAATCATGCCCTTCGAGTAAAAGACGTTTTAAAGGCGCATCGTTTTATTGCGAATGATGGACGCTGATGCGCCCGCCGGGCAAGGCAAGGCACGAGTACTGGACATTACAGCCGTCCACGTTCTTCACGTGCTCGCATGTGATGCTCCCATGTTCCCTCACTCGAAGTTAATGTTGTTAATGCTGTTGTTCACTTGACCCCCATGTGATTACCATTTATTTTATTGTTACTATAAACAATTTTTTACTTAAATTGTACCATACAAAAAGAACTATTCAATTTTTGTCTTAAAAGTATACTTCTTTTGTTTGGTCAGAAAGATCATTATTACAATCTTATAGTAATAAACATGGCTATGTTGCCTATTAAGTGACCTTAATCGATCAAAACAAGGAAAGATGAACTAAAATGTGCCTAGAGTACTAACCCCTTTGATGGAGGAGGAGAGGGCACTCAAAAGGCAAAAGTCTTGAAACTCTTATTAGATATGTATTATAGATAAACATAAACTTTTTACTTAATATCTTGGCAAAAAAATTTATTCATTCGTTTAATATAATCTAATCCTTAAAATAGTTGATCATCGATATCATTATATATATATA
>JANKKB010030152.1:4385-56261 GCA_026225775.1 Bursera palmeri
CCCCCCCCCCCCCAAAAAAAAAAAATATATATATATATATATATTAACCGATTTGAGCTATCAATTCGCCCTTGTTATCAAGGATAATGAGAAATATTGCTGGATAAAAAAGCCTACAACTCTAAGCATCCACGCCCAATCAATAATTATGATATTTAGAACTGAATGGTAGATAATCTTGCTTTTGGTGAGTCATGCACCAACAAACAAGAAAAGTTCTGAATGCTTAAAAGTTCAATGTTTGATTTTAGAAAAAGATCCAAGTTGGTGTCCTTAAAGTACTTTTATCATGACTATGATGATAGAGAACTTTATTGCAAAAAAAAAAAAAAAAAAAAAAAAAGGAGAGAGNTTTAAATTTTTTTAAAAAAAAAAAAAAAAAAAAAAAAAAGGAGAGAGAGAGGGAGAAGAAGAAGAAGAGGAAAGAGGGTAAGGAGAAAAGAGAAAAGTTAGCTACTGTTTAAAAACAAAAATATACCCAGCAGTCAGAAGGTTAAGACCTTAATGTGAAGAAATCCAAAATCATAGCCATCGCATCGGCCTGGTTTGTGCTCATCCTCCCCTGGAACAAATACACTTGGGCAAGAATGCAAAGGAGCTGAGAGTGCCTTAGCTATGGCAGTTGCTTTGGAAGTTAAAATTGTTCGATAGTCTCCAGTTGCTCCTGGGGCTTCCAAGATATCAATACCAAGTGACAGGCCCAAACCAGCTATAATTTTAGTAGGAGCTACCATGCATGGCCACAATCCATGTTTTTTTTCAAATGGAGGAACCTGAAATAAACAATTTGGAAAGTATCAGTATACATAAAGAAGTTCTAGCAAGACGTTACCTAAATTCTACAATCAATAAATTTTCATATCAAAACAGTTCAAGAAAAATCTGAAGGTCTTATCTTTTCAGTAACTTGAGAACCTAGAAGTTATCCTTCCTAGATCAAGACTTTTCACACTTTCTGAATTTAAGACAACATCACATACTTAATTATTTGCATGATATACAACCAGTAAAGGACTTCAAAAACTTAGGGAAATAAGAAAATCTCATCCACCAGCATCATTGTTTCTGAAAATGTCTTCAAGCTGATATCTCAAACTTAATCGATATCCTTAGAAATATTCTCCTTTTCCAGTTTGGCAATACAAATACTCAGACATCAACGTAAATTAGATAAATTGTTCAGTATCATTAAATTTCTTATTTTGGGTTTATTATTAAGAATTTTAGATTTTGGAGGTGAAAATGTCAAAATACCATAATAACCAAGAACACTCCCTCCCACTTTCCCCCACTAAAGGAAGAAAAAGAGATTAGAAGGAAAAAGTAAGTTCAAGAACTATGACTGGAACCTAATACTACCACAGCGAAGGACATTCAATCCATGAAACATTGAAGTAATGCTCAATGCCAGCTGCAATACAAAGAAGGAGGTAGAAGAAGAATAACACATTAGGCATGGGTCACAACACACCTCAATTCGAATACCACAGCCTCGCAAAAGGACAACATTAGCAATGTTCTTTCCTTCTGCTGCCCGCTTTGCATTCAGTGGATGTGCAACCAAAATTTTTGAAATCTCCCTGGATAACTCATTAACAACTGCTGCTGTGTGCCTTGCTTCATCAGTATCATCTAGAGCCTGAGCTTGCAATAGTAAGCGGTTGTCCTTCAATGGATCAGTCCCTGATATATTTCCACTTAATCTTGGTCCTTTTACAACCACCCCACACCTGTGTTCTGTTGCATACCTATGATAGATGGTTGTGCGTTAAATTTGTCTATATCTTACCTTTTGAAATTAGGGGCAAGCAACTTAGAGCCAAAACCAACCAAAGGTATTTAACATAATCTCAAGTCTGAGAATTTTATCCAACTTGATTCATGGATACAACATCATTCTTTCATACAACAAAACAGGTACTTAAGCCAGTTGCCCTAATCTTTTCTCTGATAACCACTGAATGTTGGACCTTGTCAGCAAAATTTTGGGTGTTTGAAGGTCATAACATGTAAAAGTTCATTGCACTTTATAAAGCTCTAAAATCATTTGTATGAACTGCAAGCACATCACATGAATTGATAAGTACAATGGAAATATTTGCACCTGACTCTAACTTCATACTGTGGAAAAGATGGGAGCTTCATTCTATCCAATGCTGCACAGAGAACAGGACCTTCATCTTCAAAATGCCTGTCAGCTCTCCTACTGGTAACTATTCCAGTCTTTTCATCCAAGGTAGCAAAATTTGACTGGAGAATAAATATTGCAATGGAATTTTAGATGAACAACCAATTTGAAACATTTTGAAACATATTACCCATCTATTAAAGAACAATGATAATAAAAAAATGATAAAAACAAAGGTAGAAGAGATTAGAAGAAAAATAAATTTTGATGTGAAAATTATCCACTTTTATGTCTGTCTTTTAGAACATAATTTATCTAACCTGATGCTGATATGGGGCAACGTAAAATTTAGGGCAAAAATAAGGTTTCATTTCAAGATTAAGGAAATGGAAAAAAAAGTGGAACTCTAAATACTGTCATGCTATAGAAAAACTAAAGCTCGCTAAATTATAAGAAAAAGATACTCATTGAATCCAGCGAGATCCATGTCAGCTGTAAGGATATAGAAACAAGTAAGCCACCTTGAATGCAATATCCCCAGGTGACATCGCCAATCCAGCACCCATGGACTCAAATGCACCACGTCCCCTGTAATATACTCTTGGGTCATAACCCAGTAAAGAAAGGTGAGCTGTATCACTTCCACAACCCAAGCCTACTTCAACAGGATCCATGAGACCATTAATGCCGGCGGATGCAATGGCATCTAAATTGGGCACATTGGCTGCTTGCAAAGGAGTCCTGTATCCACACCCTGGTAGAGATACATCTCCCAACCCATCAATCAATACAAAAGCTACTCTCCTCTTGGGCTGGTGAGGACTAGTCATGCTTCTGTATAGATAATGAAAACAAAATCGATGAGTGAAAAGCTGCCTCCTTCACTGTGACATAAAATTCAGGGACAACATCAGAAATGGAGCAAAATTATTAAAATTTCTAATCAAGTGGCAGAACAACAAAGGATCCAATCTAACCAAAGTAAATAAACCCAATATAAGTTTCCGATAGCTGTTCAACAAATTGAAAAAAAAAATAGAAGTCACCACTCCATCTACATAAACAACTAACTAAAGAACACCACAACGCATTAGCACACATTGGCCTTCATTTTTCTTTATGAAGACTAGAAAATAAGAAAAACAAAAATTTTACGTACAAATCTAATAAAAGATAAAATAGAAATGTGATTTTTAATATTCAGAACGAGTTCCAAATTGGATTTTCTCATTATGATAAGCTGATATTAAAGAAATAGACAAACAAAAGCTATGAAATCAAAACAACATGCACTCCCACGAAAAGTACAACTCTGCTAAATACCAAGCTAGAACTGTAGAAAAATAAAGAAATGACTATCCACTAGTAATTGCATCGATTGAAGATTTCTATTAAAATATATATATATTTACAAGAAGATTGTTAACGAATGAATCAAAACAATAAAGTTAGACGATGCATGGTAGTGAAGTCTTACCTCAAAAAGAGAAAAACAAAAAATTGATTTTGATTCTAACGGTAGGATTATTTCAAAGTAAAACAGAGAAGATAAAACCTCGAAATGGTTTCTGGGCTTGGATTCTGTTTAGAGAAGGAATTGTTAAAGCTTTCACTTTTCACTGAGTTAAAGCTTAATGGGTTGGAATTTTTAATGAAAAAATATATTCTTTTCGGTTTGGCAGATAAGCCGTTTGCTTCAGTTAAGGGATATATGTTAAATTACAAAGCTACCCTTCCCAATCTCCCCAAGTGCGGATGTCCATGGATTATTTAATTGAAATAACAACAAATAAAATTAAAAACATATATATATATAATTGATAATAAATAAAAACTATAATATCATAATAATCAGATTAACCTTAGAATTAGTGTTTACTAAATTATGAGACCTAGCTCAAAATGGAAAATTTTTCTTATAAAGGCCCAGAACCACCACCATTGGAGGCTTAAAACCTCGCATTTCTTTCAACTCCAACCCAAAAAGTCGGGAGCTCAGCTCAAGATCGAGAATCTCCTCAGAATGCACAGAAACACCAGCACTGTAGGCTCCAAACTTCGCTCCTCTTTCAACTCCAAGCCCAAAAAGTATGCTCAAGAGTTGCGAGAAGTGTGCTGTTGAGTTTAATAGGTGGACAAGCGAACAGAGAACTACACTTGCTTGCCATTTTTACCCCTCAAAAACTAACTGGAACAAACGTCGTTAAGTATAAATATTCCGATGAAGTCATAAATAAAGATAGTCGCGTTTTGTTCTGAATAATGAAGAATAAATAAATATAAATGTAACTTAAAAATAATAAATTAGATTTCAATTTAAGAATCATAAATCAATTCAAAAAATTGTTCAAATTAAAATTTAATAAAACTTCTTAATTTGATCTCGTAAATAATTATAAATTGTATATTCAAAATTTAAGTTCTTTACTTTTATTAAATAAAACAATTTCATAATTTTTTTATATATAAAATATTAACAAAAGTGAACAACCTACGTGGACCAGAAGGCGACACGCTGTAGCAGTTGTAGATTCCTGGTTGCGCGCCAAGTGTTTTTTCTGTGTTTCTCTACGTTGCAGGTTAAGCTAGAAGCTGTTACTTCTACAAGCAAAAGCAGTAACAAACCCTCCAGACTCTTTCCTTAGATTCTGAAGCAAACGTAAATTCCGAGTAAAACAAAGGGCAAAGAGTCGTCGTACAACAATATGAAGGCTTGTACCATGTCACGTTTGCTCCATTCCCGGTCCTCGCTTCCTGGACTCTTGTAAATGCTTCTCTTACATTCTTATCTTCCAATTGTTTTTTTGCTTGTTGGTTTGAGTGACTTGGACAAATTTAGTGACCCATTTGTGCTTTTGATAAAAGTTTTAAGTTTTCTTGAGTTTATGCTTTTGTTCTCATCTGGGTTTTAGTGTATTTCCCATATGAATGGATTCAACTATTGTTTGTTTATTTGTTTGTCATAATGGTACATCAAAATATTTCTGTGAGACGGGTTTTTTCTAATTTTTGTTGTTAGATGACTGTGAGATTGGAATGCGTGGGGTTGAGTTGTGGAATTTATCTTTGGGGTTGAGTTGTGGAATTTATCTTTGATTATCGAGATCCCTGGGTCATCTACAGCATGATAAAGATTTCTTTTTGTTACTTTTTTTTTTTTTTTTTACTAACATGTTATCATTTCTGATATTGCTAAGACAGTACAATGGATGTACTCAGAAGTGAGAGATTGCTGTCTACTGGTTGGAATAGGGTGGAGGATCCATTAAGACCTGAGGAAGCTAAAACGGATGTTAAGCCTCCTAAACAGGAAAAGGTAATTCACTCTCCTGATGAAGGGCTTTTTGAATTGGATTACTCCATTCAGTCATACTGGAATCTTGTCCTTCTGACTGCTACTTGCCTCTTCTTAATTAAGTTACTTGTTTTTGGTGGAAACGGCTTCGTTGGTTCACATATCTGTAGAGAAGCTCTAGAGCGTGGTTTGACTGTATATAGCCTCAGCAGGTATTGGATTCTTATTACCAATATTGAAATTTAATTCATATAGCTGTTGAATTAATTCCCATGGAGAAGAAGATTAAATAGGAAATTCTTTTCTTTTTTTCCCTTTTCAACTAAATTGCTAGAATCAGCTGGTAGTTATGGGCAAGCGCACTCCTTTTCTATGTTGTTGACTGATGTTCTGACTTACTCTTTTATTTTTTTAATTGTATAATGCTCTACTAACTATCAGCTGGATGCCTTAGTTATGCAGTAGTTACACGTGTCTTTGGTTAATGTTATATTGTTGGCTGGATACCTCTTCTTCTGCATTAATTGCGCTTGTGTATTAACTTATACCTACTTGTACATATTTAACTATCTGTGCAATTTGTTTCTGGTACAAGGTCTGGGAGGCCCTCTTATCGGGATTCTTGGACTGACAGTGTGATCTGGCATCAAGGTTCACTGAAACTTTAATACCAATGTCTATTATAGCTTGCTATGTTGAGTGTAATACTGTCTTTCCTTTGAATTGCAGGAGATCTGCTTTCACCTGATTCATTGAAGAGTGCACTGACTGGAGTGACCTCTGTGGTAAAAGATCTTCTAAATAGTAGTTCTGTAATTTAGGCCAGTATGACTGCTGTAACATGAAAAGAAATCCAGGTGGAAAAGCTGATATTGATCTAAACAATATCCTATGTATACATAAATTTCAGTTGTTAGCAACACTTCCTGTGCACATTTTTATTGTATTTGAACCTGCTTTCTGGTAGTGCAACAAGATTAACAAATTTTCATAGTTTTAATAACTTCAGCATTTATGTGGAGTAAGTTACTATTACTTATCAGATCTGAAACCCCCCTCTCCTTGCTCTGTTGAGTCGTGGAATACTGCACATGAAAACTATATATAAATATATAAAGCTCGTTGATTTAATCTGAAAATTTGTAGATATCATGCGTTGGAGGTTTTGGTTCAAACTCACATATGTACAAAATTAATGGGACTGCAAACATAAATGCTGTAAGAGCTGCAGCGGAGCAAGGTATGCCACAATTCTTTGGTTAATTGCTAGCACATCTAGTATCAGTCATAAAGTGTGCTTTTCTATTCTAAGAGGTTCCTCCCATTATTATTCTAGAGTAAAAAATTTGCAATAATATGTGTATTCCTTCTAGGATGTGTTTTAGAGCCAAATGAAAATCTATCTGCATATTTTTCATTTATCTTATCAACATACAAGATGATAGCTATCTTACTCTTTAAAGTGATGTCATGTATACTATTTCCATTCCACTAGTTGCCTCTCTATCTGTTTTTCCTTTGTTCACAAAATGTTAGTGCTGGTGTTTGTCCAATGTCCTTATTTTATTGGGAGATTTGGTTTTGGGTTTTTGCCTTCTTTATATACATTGTTTTCTTCAGGTGTTAAAAGGTTTGTGTATATCTCTGCTGCTGACTTTGGTTTGGTAAATTATTTACTACGAGGATATTATGAGGGCAAGGTACTTTCTCGCTCACTACTTTTTCATCTACAATTAATTAACGCCTGTCAAGTTCATGTAATTAGTTACAGCAATTTCACATGAAAGAAGATATAAAGTTTGATTGAACACTGAGATATTATAATATATCATTCATTTATAGTCTTATAGTTTCTTTCCTTGCTTATTTCTTTATGAAACAAGTCAAGATGGCGATACTTTAACATTTGTCACAACATCCGTTTTTAATTGGTGTGGCACTTAATAAATCAGTTATGTGCAACACTTATTGATTTCTTTTTCCTGTCTACTCCTGTTTTTTATATATATTTTCTTTCTGTCTGTCCACTTGATGCAGAGAGCAACCGAAAAGGAGTTAAGGACAAAATTTCCACAAGGAGGTCATCTTTCTTATGCTTTTGTTTAGATTCTAGACTATTATTTTACTGTGATCAGCCAGTGGAGATAATTCTCCCTATTTAGTGATTTAAATTCACTCAACAACAAGTCGACATTATTTAAACAATCCAAATACAAGTGTCTTACATGCATACTCTTAAAAATTAATTTATTCGTTATTTCCCTACTTGAGAATATGTGAATCCCAATTTATGGATATAACTTTATTGCTGATATTTCCGAATGTCAATTATATGTTTGAATATAGATTGTCAGGTCTCTTGTAATAGCAGAACATCGAGTTTTGGAAGGTTGAGGTCAAAGGTGAAAAGTAATTAAAGAAATTGTCTGTTCACTTGTACATATCTCACTTCCTCTCTGGTTTAGAAATATTAAAATTCAAGAAAGATGATCAATGAGTCTATCAGTGCAATGCCCTTAAACTAACAGACACCAGTTCTGATTTTTAGTAGGCTGGGGCATGTTAATGGTAACAGCAAGTCTATTGTTTGATTGTAACAGGTGTGATTATGAGGCCTGGCTTTATTCATGGGACTCGTCGTGCTGGGCGGATGAAGTTGCCTCTAAGTGTCATTGGGGCTCCATTGGAGATGGTAAGTTGTGACAGCTTACAGAATATTTGTATTCCCTGGACAGATTCTTAATTGTATGAAACAGGTTCCTATAGTTGTTCGTATATTTGTTTCTGGAGAGGGAACTATAAATGGTTCATATGTTTGCTAGTTTATGGCATATATATTTGGTAGATGAAGTTGCCTCCCAATGTAGAGACTCCATTTGACTGATTTGTGGCTGTTTACGGATTTTCTTACCCTACATCAAAATAAATTTTAGACGCCATGCATCCAATGTGTTCCTGTCCTCTGTTTTTATAATATATATATATTTTTTTTTAGAGTTAAACCATGTTTAATGCAGATACTCAAGCATACAAAACTGCTGACCCAAATTCCACTTATTGGTCCGCTGTTTATACCTCCTGTACATGTGACTTCTGTGGCAAAGGTTGCTGTAACTGCTGCAACAGATCCAAGGTTCCCTCCTGACATTATTGATGTATATGGTATACTAAAACATAGCCAACAAAATTCAGCTTAGACTTGTTAGTTCTTTTCCCTTTTCTTATGTAATTTTTTAAAAGAGTATCTAGAGGCAGCAAATTTCTTTGAGAGCAAAATAATACCCTCATTACGTGAGGTTATCATGAGTTTGCGGTATCTCTTGTTGATGAAGTTTTTTTGGTTGGTATGTTTAAGTTGTATAATTCAATAAAATCTTTAAGTTTAACAACTGGGGTTTTCTTTGCTGTTATTAACTAATCATTCTTTGGTAAATATTTAAGTATTTGATTTTGAACCCAGACCACATATGGTACATCAATTCTGATCAACTATATGGAAGAGAGGCAAACGATATTCCTGTACATCAGAGAGTTGGCAACTCTCCTTTTAGCGGGTAATATATTAATTGGTTCATGATTAAACTTATGTATGCTTCTATTGCCCTTTCCCAGTGAAAATTCTGTTGAGGGAGGAAGATTAATGATGCTTGTTGAAGTTGTATGTTAGAAATCAGGAAGCGTGTGAATTTGATAGAACGCATAAAATAAGAAAACTAGTGGGAATACTACATTTGAAGGTTAATGTTTTATGCAGAAGGGTTGGAACAATGGATTTGAAGAGGTTTTTGTTTTAATGTTTTCGATCAATCATTAAGTTGGTCAATGTTACAAAGAAATCTTGAAATTATGGACTAGAATAGCTAGCAGTTGCAGATACAGATGACAAAATGTCAGGTCGGGCTGAGCCAAACTATTTTGGGTCAAGCCAAACACGCTAAATTAGACACCCCTAAAGTTTAGTCTAAGTACAAAATCACTTCTGTTATTTATAAAGTCACATAAACACCCCCATAATTGTAAAACTTGGGGCCTTAACATGTAAAAATAGGAGTCACCCCCAAAGTTTAGTCTAAATACAAAATCACTTCTGTTATTTATAAAATCACATAAACACCTCCATAATTGTAAAACTTGGGGCCTTAACATGTAAAAATAGGAGTCTTAATGTTACTTATAATATCAAAATGAGGGTGTTTATGTTACTTTATGAATAATAGGGGTGGATTTGTTACTTAGACTAAACCTTGGGAATGTCTATGTATTTACCCCAAAGTTTGGGTCTTACCCACAGACCTTTTATAATTTTTAAACTATTTTTAATTAATTTTAATTTATAGATATTTTAAAATTTCTCTTTCGATTTTTAAATATTTAATTTTTTTTAAATTATTTTATCATTAATGGAGACAAAAATGGACACTAATTTTAACAAAATATATTTTACTTTTTTAAACTATTTTATTTTATGTTTCCACTAATACAAAAAATAGATGAATTGTTATTTTTTTAATTAATATAGTTAATTGAACGGATTAGAAATTAAATGAATGAGAAGTTATCTTTTCTAAAATACTTAAAGAGACAAAAATTGACCTCAATATCAAAATTAAAAAAATTAAAAGAAGCGTATCTTCTATAGTGCATGTTATAATCCTTATTTGATTTTTTTTTTTTTACTTTTAATTAAAAAAAAGAACGGGTTAGGTCAAGCAATTGGCGAGCTCCTCGGCCTAGCCAACCTTCGGCCTAGACTTGACCAAAGTTTGTATTGTAGCATGCAGGTCGGGCTAAAATATGGGTCAAGCCAATTCAAGTCATTCAAAAGTCTGACCTTTTATCTTCTCTAATCGCAGATAATGAAGTATAATTTTTAAATATATATCTTTGGGTCGTATTATTAAAAATCTCAAATATGACTAGCATGGAGTAGTTCAAATTTCTAAAAGTTTATTTAAAGGCCTCAAAGAATACGAAGATACTAACAAGGTTTATGTTGTAATAGATTTTATTTATTTTTTCAAGTTGCCGATTTGTTCATGCAATAGACCTCAAAATGTATCGATGCATTGCAGTTGCAGAAAGAGAATATTTCCCTGTATTTTTACTAAATGATCATTTAAAGATTAAAGTGACCAGTTCTGGTTATATGGTAATCATCAACTCAGTCTAATTTAATTGTAAAATCGCCTGAAGAATTTTATCAAATTATCTTTGTGCAGCTATAGGGGGTTTTGAATTGGCACCAATTAAGACTCTTGTCATCTCGTGAATATGACTTAAATTTCATAACTCATCTTGTGATTGAAAAGAGATCTCTGTTCATAATCCAAAAGACACATTAGAGTGCAAAGAAAGAAATGTGACTACACAAAGTAATATAATCAGCTCTTCTCAGCATAAAACAGAACAGAGCAAGTGAAAAGGTGAAAAACAAAGTGTTCAAAAAGTTCAAAATTATTCATTAGAAGAGTTGGTGGCATGGAATTGAATCCAATAGTTAAATTTATTTATTGGCTCCAACAGTGCTCTTCACAGCATCAGCAGCACCCTGAGCCTTGGCCTTGGCTTGCTCCCCTGCCTGTAATGCATTTTCATTTTTAAACATCATTTGTTAAACACACAGAGACAGGACTTTCTCAAGCAAATTTGTTCGCATGAACTTGGAATTTTCATATGATCTAATGAAATGTTCACCTCTTGGCATGACTCCTTGGCAGATTGTGCAGCACCAGTAACCTTTTCCATCATTTGGTTGCCTTTTTCCTGAAAGAAACATATACATAATACACATATCATATAACAACTATTCGTCCATGCCATTGCCATGCATGTACATGAGTACATCACATATATACATATCAGAATGGATGTTAAAATGACATTCATGTATGCATAGATCTGCCAATTAAATTCACCTGTGCTTGGCCCTTAGTCTCGCCAGATTGGAAGCTTGAAGCCGGAGATGATTCCATTTTTAGTTTTCTTTGGAAATTGGAAGACGAACACACTAGACAATTAGAAAACAAGTACCTTAATCGGTGAGTTTCCTCGTGGCTGTGAGACATATTTATAGTGTTTTGTTACGAGTCTATTGCATGACAAGTGGGAATGAAGTTCAAGTGGGCTCTTGACACTTGTCACCAAATGAAGGATTTTGGCCTTTGGACCAGGGACTATAGACCTAGTCTATTTTTCATTTCAGATCTTGATTTTCTGATCCAATTGATGTGATTTTATAGGGTTTTCTTTCGATTAGAAGAATCTTGTTAAGATTAAACTCAAATATGGACACTTGTCACAAATGAAGGATATCGTTTCTTTGCAAATTGATTTTTTAAAAGTGAGTTATACTAATTGTTTATTAGAAACCAGCCAAAGCTTCTCCAAAATCTCCACTACTCCACGAGGCCTCTTAACTCGGCTTTCTCCTCAATCTGCGCCGTCTCGCCGATTAATTTCGCGCAGAAACCTGAGCAAACCATCGAGAAGAAGCCTGACTCATCAGACATCGTTGACATCAATGACTATGAGAAGCTTTTTGCTCTGATGCCAACTTCAAAGCTGGCGCGGTAGGTTTTCAACCTGAACATGGTGGCTATGGAGCCTGTGGTTGATTTTGGGATGCGGGCAATGAATTCCAGGCTGATGGAAATGGGCCTGGCAAGTAAAGCTGTTAAAACGTTCATTTAACATACGTTCTATGAACATTTCTGCGCTGGTGAAGACATGAGGAAGGTGAATGAGGTTGGCTTGAGATCCATGTTGGTTTACGCCATGGAGCATACGGATGATAACAGAGAGTGTGATCAGAATTTGCAAGGGTTTCTTCGGACGGTTGAGTCTGCCAAGAAGCTTTCTCCTGTTGTAGATAATTTCTTTCAATTTTTTTTTTTTTTTAAATTTTCCTGGAAAGTTCGAATTCATTCATGCGCTTGTTGACAACTGTTTCAGTGTGCGTACGAATCATGGATGTCTTGAAACTAGGAAAGCTTTCACACGTATTTCCATTTACAAACAACTTGCTAAGATTTTCACCGTTGCAATAGCATCTTGAAATGGTTGTATATATCTTCTTGTAGTTTTTCCGTTGCATTGGAAACGTTAACTCCATTAATTTCTTTATTATGAAAATCTCGCAAATCTTCCTCTATTGGCTGGCAACAACAACTTATCTAATCTTTTCAGAAGAATACTCGTTACTCTTTGATGATCATTTTCTTTAATTTCCTCCTTTTTTTAATATACCATATAATCTGCCCAAAAAAAAAAAGTAGTATCGATGTTTTCTAGGCAAGAACTATTGTTTACTTCAGAGCATTTGTAACCGCCGCTTTATTAGAAATGGAAAATGACAAAGAAGCATTCACAACACAACTAGTCTAGCATGTTGAATATTCTGTGGAAAGCCAAAAGAGAGTTTGTACGCCAAAAAAAAAACCATAGAAAATTCCAAATTGCATGTGCTTTATTAGAAATGGGGAGTTTCTTTACAGGTGAATTTTACGGTTTAAATCAACGATAACGTTATCTCTCTACCCTTACGTGATTTCTACTCCTCTCTCTCTCTCTCTGAGTCCTCTCCAGCTCAGAAAAGCACATTAGGAAACAATCCAAACTTTGCCTTTGCTTTCTCTTCCTGAACTGAAAGCGGTGGCACGAGAGAATCATTGAGTTACCATTGAAAAGTCGACGCAATGTAGAAAATGACATAAAGGAATCCACTTGACAGAATGACTAGCTCTAATATGACAAACTCCATATTTGTAGTTTTATAACTAAAAAACTTTGAACAATGGAATCTTGATTTCTGACGCGATATATCTGTGAGGACATAACGTACAAAAACTTATCATACAAAAGTTCTTTTCTCAGTGTTGATTGAATTTAGTCTTATTAATTTCTAGTCTCCTTTTCCAGTTTTATGTATCTTGTTGTCAAAATTCTGGTCAGATATAAGTGAAAATTGATTTTCTCTCGCAGCAGGTGAGCTTTAACATTGTGAAAGTCTCTGCAATTTGCCCCATGAGAGTGCTCAAGCGAGTTAGTGATTTACTTAGATGGCAACAGAGAAACCCTTAATTAACAGTGAAATTTCATAACTTATCTTTTGATTGAAAAAAGATCTCTGTTGATACACATTAAATTTCAAAGAAAGAAATGTGACTATAGAAAGTAATATAATCAGCTCTTCCCAACATAAAACAGAACAGAACAAGTGAAAAGGTGAAAAACAAAGTGTTCAAAAAGTTCAAAATTATTCATTAGAAGAGTTGGTGGCATGGAATGGAATCCAACTGTTAAATTTATTTATTGGCTCCAACAGTGCTCTTCACAGCTTCAGCAGCACCCTGAGCCTTGGCCTTGGCTTGCTCCCCAGCCTGTAATGCATTTTCATTGTTAAACATCATTTGTTAAACACACAGAGACAAGACTTTCTCAAGCAAATTTGTTCACATGAACTTGGAATTTTCATCTGATCTAATGAATATGTTCACCTCTTGGCATGATTCCTTGGCAGATTGTGCAGCACCAGTAACCTTTTCCATCATTTGGTTGCCTTTTTCCTGAAAGAAATATATATATAATACACATATCATATAATAACTATTCGTCCATGCCATTGCCAGGCATGTACATGAGCACATCACATACATACATATCAGAATGGATGTTAAAATGACATTCATGTATGCATAGAATTGCTAATTGAATTCACCTGTGCTTGGCCCTTAGTCTCGCCAGATTGGAAGCTTGAAGCCGGAGATGATTCCATTTTTAGTTTTCTTTGGAAATTAGAAGACGAACACACTGGACAATTAGAAACCAAGTACCTTAATTGGAGAGTTTCCTCGTGGTTGCGAGACACATTTATAGTGTTTTGTTACTAGTCTATTGCATGACAAGTGGGAATGAAGGTCAAGTGGGCTCTTGACACTTGTCACCAAATGAAGGATTTTAGCCTCTGGACGAGTAGACCTAGTCTATTTTTCATTTCAGATCATGATTTTCTGATCCAATTGATGTGATTTTATATGGTTTTCTTTCTATTAGAAGAATCTTATTAAGATTACAACCCAAATATGAACACTTGTCACCAAATGAAGGATATCCTTTCTTTGCAAATTGATTTTTTAAAAGTAAGTTAGCCGTCTCGCCGATTAATTTCGCGCAGAAACCTGAGCAAGCCATCGAGAAGAAGCCTGACTCGTGACATTGTTGACATCAATGACTCCGAGAAGCTTTTTGCTGTGATGCCAACTTCAAAGCTGTCGCGCTCGGTTTTCAACCTGAACATCGTGGCTATTGAGCCTGTGGTTGATTTTGGGATGCGGGTAATGAATTCCAGGCTGATGGAAATGGGCCTGGCAAGTAAAGCTGTTATAATGTTCATTAAACATACATTCTATGAACATTTCTGCGCTGGTGAAGACACGGTCGAGGCTGAAGGAGCCGTGAGGAAGGTCAACGAGGTTGGCTTGAGATCCATGTTGGTTTACGCCATGGAGCATACGGATGAAATGATAACAGAGAGTGTAATCAGAATTTGCAAGGGTTTCTTTGGACGGTTAGAGTCTGCCAAGAAGCTTTCTCCTGCTGTAGATAATTTCTTTCAATTTTTTTTTTTTTTTTTAACTTTCCGGGAAAGTTTGAATTCATTCATGCGCTTGTTGACAACTGTTTCTGTGTGTGCACCAATCATGGTCGTCTTGAAACTAGGAAAGCTTTCACACGTATTTCCGTTTACAAACTACTTGCTAAGATTTTCACCGTTGCCAAAGCATCCTGAAATGGTCAAGTTGTATATATCTTCTAGTGGTCTTTCCGTTGCATTGGAAACATTAACCCCTACTTTTTCTTTCTCAGAAGAATACTCTTTACTCTTTGATGATCATTTTCTTTAATTTCCTACTTTTTTAAATATACCATATAATCTGCCCAAAAATAAAAAATAGTATCGATGTTTTCTAGGCAAGAACTATTTTTACTGCAGAGCATTTGTAACCGCCGCTTTATTAGAAATTGAAAATGACAAAGAATCATTCACAACACAACTAGTCTTGCATGTTGAATATTCTGTGGAAAGCCAAAAGAGAGTTTGTACGCCAAAAAAAACTATAGAAAATTCCAAATTGCATGTGCTTTATTAGAAATTGTGAGTTTCTTTACAGGTGAAGTTTGCGGTTTAAAATCAACGATAAGGTTATATCTCCACCCTTACGTGATTTCTACTACTCTCTCTCTCTCTCTCTCTCTCTCTCTCTGAGTCCTCTCCAGCTCAGAAAAGCACACTAAGAAACAATCCAAACTTTGCCTTTGCTTTCTCTTCCTGAACTGAAAGCGGTGGCACGAGAGAATCATTGAGTTACTACTGAAAAGTCGACGCAAAGTAGAAAATGACATAAAGGAATCCACTTGACAGAATGACTAGCTCTAATATGACAAACTCCATATTTGTTGTTTTATAACTTAAAAACTTTGAACAATGGAATCTTGATTTCTGACGTGATATATCTGTGAGAACATAACATACAAAAACTTATCATACAAAAGTTCTTTTCTCAGTGTCGATTGAATTTAGTCTTTATTAATTTCTAGTCTCCTTTTCCAGTTTTATGTATCTTGTTGTCAAAATTTTGGTCAGATATAAGTGAAAACTGATTTTCTCTCGCAGCAGGTGAGCTTTAACATTGTGAAAGTCTCTGCAATTTGCCCCATGAGCGTGCTCAAGCGAGTTAGTGATTTACTTAGATGGCAACAGAGAAACCCTTAATTAACAGTAAAATTTCATAACTCATCTTGTGATTGAAAAAAGATCTGTTCATACAAATTAAATTGCAAAGAAGGAAATGTGACTATAGAAAGTAATATAATCAGCTCTTCCCAATATAAAACAGAACAGTGCAAGTGAAAAGATGAAAAACAAAATGTTTAAAAAGTTCAAAATTATTCATTAGAAGAGTTGGTGGCATGGAATGGAATACAATAGTTAAATTTATTTATTGGCTCCGACAGTGCTCTTCACAGCATCAGCAGCACCCTGAGCCTTGGCCTTGGCTTGCTCCCCTGCCTGTAATGCATTTTCATTTTTAAACATCATTTGTTAAACACACAGAGACATGGCTTTTTCAAGCAAATTTGTTCGCATGAACTTGGAATTTTCATATGATCTAATGAAATGTTCACCTCTTGGCATGATTCCATGGCAGATTGTGCAGCACCAGTAACCTTTTCCATCATCTGGTTGCCTTTTTCCTGAAAGAAACATATACATAATACACATATCATATAATAACTATTCGTTCATACCATTACCATGCATGTACATGAGTACATCGCATACATACATATCAGAATGGATGTTAAAATGACATTCATGTATGCATAGAACTGCTAATTAAATTCACCTGTGCTTGACCCTTAGTCTCGCCAGATTGGAAGCTTGAAGCCGGAGATGATTCCATTTTTAGTTTTGTTTGAAAATTGGAAGACGAACACACTAGACGATTAGAAAACAAGTACCTTAATTGATGAGTTTCCTCGTGGCTGCGAGACACATTTATAGTGTTCTGTTATGAATCTATTGCATGACAAGTGGGAATGAAGGTCAAGTGGGCTCTTGACATTTGTCACCAAGTGAAGGATTTTGGCCTTTGGACGAGGGATGCTGTAGACCTAGTCTATTTTTCATTTTAAATCATGATTTTCTGATCCAATTGATGTGATTTTATAGGGTTTTCTTTCGATTAGAAGAATCTTATTAAGATTACAACTCAAATATGGACACTAGTCACCAAATGAAGCATATCGTTTCTTTGCAAATTGATTTTTTAAAAGTGAGTTATACTAATTGTGTATTAGAATTGAGATAAAAATTGAGAATATACACAATAGCCCTATTAGAAAATATGGGCACCCCAGTAAGTTCAACCCAATTTCTAACCAAAACAAACCTTCGTATCATATTATCCCAAAATAAATCAATATTGAAATTTCATCGGTTTGAAGAGAAGGTGGTGGAAATGTGAGTCAGAACATGGGATTTCTAATCACCCCATCACTTGTGCACATTTAATTGTCCCTTTATCAAGTTTCTGCGCCCACGACATAAAACTCACATAACTTCATTCACTTGATCTGCATCATTGAACCCATACAAACGAAACAATCACTATACGCACATATTTGTTGGCATTTTGACCTTGTTTTGTTGCAACAATTTTCCCAAAATTGGTGGCACGTACATGCTCTGACTCATCTGAAGCCAGAGCATATCGGCATCACATATTTGCCTTCCACACACAACCAACGTTACTTTTTCCTAGTTACAGCTCAAATTGCTTTAAGTCATTAAATGGCTTGCACACCGTCGAGTCACATCCACGTCGAGTCCGACAGCAATGAGAGTACAAGGTATTAATTCTATCTCCTTTTTGGTGGATTATTTGAGCAAAAATGTACTTTAATTAACAGTAAAAATAAAGAAATTGAACTGGAATTTTATAAATTTCGAAGACAATTCAACACACTTGCCTAGTAAGATCCGAAAACTAAGGTTGTTAGGAAATCTTGTAACGTGACTGATTAGGAAATCTACTCTTGTCCACGTAGACTTTTCCGCGATATCTGTAATGCCTTTCTGGCAGCTCTATCTTAAGCCTCTTCAACAACCAATACTTGTTTGACATCTGGAGTATAATCTTCCAGGTTAGCTGCCTTCAACTATCAAAACTAGCAAGTAAATAAATATGATTTATTGTTTAAGGTAAGAACACGTAAATAATAAAAGAACTTATATTTAGCATTAATTAATTAATTATAAAAAATAGTAAGTAATAAATATCATATATTATTTAAGAGCAAAATTATAGTAAGTAATAAATATCATTTATTATTTATGTAAAAGAATATTATGTTTTTATTACTTATGTATTAAAATAGAATTTTTTTATCTAATTTTAAAAGATTGAAAAAAAAAAGATTTTTTACCCGATTCCAAAATCTTTTTTTTATTTTTATTTAATTTTTGGATTTATAAAAAAATAATGTTTTTTCTTTGTCGTTAAATAGGGATGGGGAGGTTTTTTTTGTCCAAATTGAAGTATAGAAATCATGTTGCCAGAGGCTTAAACACAGCTTCACACTTTTTACTATAAGCAAATGTACCAAATTAGCCCTCCGTAAAATTCGATATTTGCTTATATAATCCCGCTCCATTTCAAGCTTTTGTTTGCTCTAACCATTTTCACGTACACAGAGAGAGGCTGAGAAGACCAAGAAGCAAAATCTTCGCGGCTCCTCTTCTTATGGCCCTTCGTTCTCTCCAGCCAAAGCTTCTCCAAAATCTCCGCTACTCCACAAGGCCTCTCAACTCAGCTTCCTCCTCAATCTCCGCCGTCTCGCCGATTAATTTCACTCAGAAACCTGAGCAAACCATCGAGAAGAAGCCTGACTCGTCAGACATCGTTGACATCAATGACTACGAGAAGCTTTTCGCTCTGATGCCAACTTCGAAGCTTGCGCGCTCGGTTTTCAACCTGAACATGGTGGCTATGGAGCCTGTGGTTGATTTTGGGATGCGGATAATGAATTCCAGGCTGATGGAAATCGGCCTGGCAAGTAGAGCTGTTAAAACGTTCATTAAACATACGTTCTATGAACATTTCTGCGCTGGTGAAGACACGGTCGAGGCTGAAGGAGCCGTGAAGAAGGTCAACGAGGTTGGCCTGAGATCCATGTTGGTTTACGCCATGGAACATACGGATGATAACAGAGAGTGTGATCAGAATTTGCAAGGGTTTCTTCGGACGGTTGAGTCTGCCAAGAAGCTTTCTTCTGCTGTAAGATAATTTCTTTCAATTTTTTTTCCCGGAAAGTTTGAATTCATTCATGCGCTTGATGACAACTGTTTCTGTGTGTACACGAATCATTGTTGTCTTGAAACTAGGAAAGCTTTCACACGTATTTCCATTTACAAACAACTTGCTAAGATTTTTACCGTTGCAATAGCATCCTGAAATGGTCAAGTTGTATAAATCTTCTCGTAGTCTTTCCGTTGCATTGGAAACGTTAACTCCATTAATTTCTTCATCATGAAAATCTCGCAAATCTTCCTCTATTGGCTGGCAACAACAACTTGTCTAATCTTTCTCAGAAGAATGCTCTTTACTCTTTGATGATCATTTTCTTATGATCATTTTCTTTAATTTCCTCCTTTTTTTAATATACCATATAAACTGCCCAAAAATAAAAAATAGTATCGATGTTTTCTAGGCAAGAATTATTTTTACTTCCAGAGCATTTGTAACTGCTGCTTTATTAGAAATGGAAAATGACAAAGAAGCATTCACAGCACAACTAGTCTAGCATGTTGAATATTCTGTAGAAAGCCAAAAGAGAGTTTGTACTCCAAAAAAACCATAAAAAATTTCAAATTGCATGTGCTTTATTAGAAATGGGAAGTTTCTCTGCAGGTGAAGTTTGCGGTTTGAAATCAACGATAAGGTTATCTCTCTACCCTTACGTGACTTCTACTCCTCTCTCTCTCTCTGAATCCTCGCCAGCTCAGAAAAGCACACTACGAAACAATCCAAACTTTGCTTTTGCTTTCTCTTCCTGAACTGAAAGCGGTGGCACGAGAGAATCATTGAGTAACTATTGAACAGTCAACGCAGTGTAGAAAGCGACATAAAGGAATCCACTTGACAGCACCACAAGCTCTAATATGCTTACAAACTTTGAACAATGGAATTTTGATTTCTGATGTGATATATCTGTGAGAACATAACATACAAAAACTTATCATACAAAAGTTCTTTTCTCAGTGTTGATTGAATTTAGTCTTATTAATTTCTAGTCTCCTTTTCCGGTTATATGTATCTTTTTGTCAAAATTTTGATAAATAAGTGAAAATTGATTTTCTGTTGCAGCAGGTGAGCTTTAACATTGTGAAAGTCTCTGCAATTTGCCCCATGAGCGTGCTCAAGCGAGTTAGTGATTTGCTTAGATGGCAACAGAGAAACCCTTATTATATTCTTCCATGGAAGCTCAACAATTTTCCAATTTTCGCTGATAAGAGCCCATTGTATCACACAATCACGGAACCAGAACCGTTAACTCCAGAAGAGGAAAAAGAACTCCATCTAGGCTACGCGAGACTACTAAAAGTATGCCATGAGTGCCAGGAAGCCAATGTTCCTTTACTCGTTGATGCAGAGGATACTTTTGTTCAACCTGCCATTGATTACCTGACGTACTCCTCTGCAATCCTATATAACAAAGATGGTTATAAACCAATTGTATACAACACAATTCAAGCCTATTTGAAAGATGCGAAAGACAGGTTGTTGCTAGCAACAAAAGCTGCAGAGAAAATGGGATTTCCAATGGGGTTTAAGCTGGTTAGGGGAGCATACATGTCAAGTGAAGCAAGCCTAGCTTATTCTTTAGGTTTTAGTTCCCCAATTCACGACAGCATTGAGGAGACACATGCATGCTACAACGATTGTGCATCTTTTATGCTTGACAGGATCGCTAGCGGCTCAGATGCACTTGTTTTGGCAACCCACAATGTTGAATCAGGTACAGAAATTTAGCAATAACTTATTTGATAACAATGTTTGCTTGACAGTGATTGGTCTAATGAAGAGATGTTGAACAAATACAGGGAAAATGGCAGCAGCAAAAGCAAGAGATTTGGGGATTGGAAAGGGAGACTCAAGACTTGAATTTGCACAGCTTCTTGGGATGTCACAAGCACTTTCTTTTGGACTGAAAAATGCGGGTTTTCAAGTTAGCAAGTACATGCCATATGGACCTATTGACATAGTTATTCCTTATCTTCTCAGAAGGGCTGAAGAGAACAGAGGATTTTTATCTGCTTCAAACCTTGATAGAGAACTCATGACGTAAGAAACTAAGTCCTCTCATGTATATATTTTTATATTGCTTTTAAATTCTGTTTCTGAAAATTGATAACTTGAACTAATGTGATTAGAACCAAAAGTTAAAAGTCCATACAAGTGCACTATTAGGTTGATATAGTAACGATGTATTTTGTTTTGGCAATGCAGTAAGGAATTGAAGCGAAGACTTGTTCCTGCAATCTTCTGAGCTGAAGGGTGAGGAATGAAAATTGAAGATTGAAGATTGATTATGGGTATTAAGCTTTGGCAAATTGAAGATGTGAATAAATAATTTAGAAAAAAAAATGTAGCTGATGCTCATTTAAATGCTTTCTCTATTTATGGCTCCATATGTTACTAAAAGATTACCAAGCATAGGTCAAAGAACTTGATGCTACAACTGGAACATGTTTGGCTGTAACATTCTATCAAAGAAACACTCTTGCTTCAGAGCTATTTCAGAAATCACTTCTGTTTATTTCAATGGAATGTTACTTTTATATTTCATGAACAAAAAAAAAAAAATCCCATATTTAGAAAATCACTTACTGTGTGTTTCATTGTACTATTATTTTTATATTTCATGAGAAAAAGCAAAATCCTCTATTACAAGAAAGGTTCCTATCCTCTCCCTCTACTGGGGTTTGGTGAGTTTGCTTGTGATTAGACCAAATACTGATAGAGATGTACAAGCCACAAATAAATTGTTTTTTATTCTTTTGAAGTACTTTGATAATTCACAAGTGCAGCTTTAAAGCTTACCCCATTATTAGTGATCTGATAAGGATTGAGTTATGGTCAAAAATGGGGACACGTCCTCTTGTGCTTTACATTCTTTTTTATTCTTGTCTTTCTCTCTCCTAAGATGAAGGAAAGCTTGTCTCACCTTGATGATGCTAGAATGATCTGGAAAGGAAACCCAGCTCCACTTATTTTTATATTTTTGTGTCTGGTCAAAATTGATCGATAGAATAGAACTGAATTATAGATGGATGATGTGTATGGAAGCCTAGAATGATCGATATCATTTATATTGTGTAGGTATTCACTATAATAAAATAATTTCAAAGTTGCACGTGAATAGAAGAACCCTTTTAAGTATTGATCAAATTTAAATCTTTACCTGGTCATGTACTCATGCTCATATTCCCAAATTGATGTACAAACAAGAAAGAGAGAGATTCATCCAGCTGGATGGATTATACAGCAAGATCCTTAGAACAAAACTGTCTGCATACATCTTACTTACACCAAAGAATCCAATGAAACCAACCTGTAAAATAGGCTAGTGGCAAATGATTCTTCATGAGTGGCCGCAAAAGCGGTTGGAAGGATCATAGCAAGTGATGTGGAATCCAAGCTGCTGGGAGGTTATTGGTTTTGTCAAAGGTAGTATCTTTATATGCAGTGCAGACAACAAGGCAAGATTTCTGAAAATGACTATGGAGAAGGGAATCAACCACCAATTTCGAAAGTCTTAAGAAAGAATGAATTATGAATGAAATGCCTTTTGGCCGCTTTAGTTTATCACATTCCTGTCATGGACTGATTTGATCTCCACCTTCTTTTGGTAGGATAGCTTTGATCTTCCCTTTACAGTGTTCTTCCCCTTTTGATAACTTCATCATTATTCTTGGGGGTGGGAAACAAGATTCCATGACACTAACTTTGATGTGAACAGCATTAGATAGCAGCAACAGAAAGTGATCACTAGAAGAAAAAGGTGTGGACAAGAACCAAGATAATGTTATTGATGTTTATTGAATTTTCAAACGTTAACAGTAGTATCTAGATGATTAATTCATTTAAGCAATTATTAACCTGCCTCAGCTTAACGGTAAAATATAAATAGCTGAACCAATCAATTCAAATTTGTGCATAGCACAGCTATATAATAGTCATGTAAATAAGGCAACGTCTGCCCTGTTCATATAATATAGTTCTAATGTCTCCGTTCCAAACATTATCTCAAAATCATACCTCAAATTATATATATAATAATGTGACATTACCAAATCATATAAAATAAATTATAAATCATCAAATCCAATAATATAAAATTAGATTAAGCACAAAATAACCAAAATTAAGGAATATTTAAAAAAAAAATCAAATCCAAATTTTTTTGATTTATAATCAAACGACAGGGCAATGGTCTAACTGGTAATTATTCTATATAGGCAAACGGTCAACCCAAGAAATAATGAACCGTTGGCCCAGAAACTCTTATAACTGATAATTTAACTAGACAATTAAAAAAGAAAAAAACTTAACACCTATTATTTTCAACACAACCCCTCAAATTTGATTATTTCTTATAATTTCTATATTGAATAGCAATGAAAATTGCCAAAAAAAGAAAAAGGATTATGGACCATGATGTTTATTGAAATATCATCAACACATTTAAAGACTTGTACTTCATCCACTTTACCAGTAATCTCCATTTCGATGTCACTCTAAGCTGCTAGATAAATTTCATGACCATAATGTTAAAGACCGTGATTAAGTACAAGATAATCCGAACATATACCACTCTTTCTCCATCATCATGTTTGAAAACTCAGTTGTCATTAACATGACCTTAATCTACGGAGGATCATTTACAACCCTTCTCAATTACTGAATAGGGCCCTATTTAGAGCGTATATGGATGCTGATTCCTGCACCTAAAAGCGAAAGAAGTTTGACTTGATTTAAATCAATATATCGCTTGTGCAAAAGATTATGAACAGAAATCAAAAGCCTCATGGCTCATGAATAGTGTAATAACTGAATTATGGTACTGAGAAAGCACTCGTGCTCATCAACTTAGAGTTTGATACCCCATGGGCCCTTGCAAACCATCCTGTTTCGTGTCATTTCTTCCCATGAGAGATGGCATCCATGGGAAAAGTTTTTCGAGCTCTTTGCTTATTTTACTAGGCTTCAGCTGTCTATCATTGATCCCAAACTTTGCTCTTTCTATAGCTTCCATTATATCTTCCCTTGTCACAGTTTCACTGCCTGCAAAACCCAAAGCAAGAGGTTATTGTTATGTTACATTTAATAGGTCAAAATTGTAAGGTTTACTACAGAGTCTTCAAGTTATAAAAACTTGCTTTATACCCGTCTCAAACCCCACCCTCCACCCAAAAACAATAAACAAAAAGACAGAAACTAGGTGGCAAAGCACAGAAAAAAGGGATGGAGAGACACATAATGCAGGTGGATGGGTCATTGTAGATAGGAAGGGAAATAGTTTTATACTCAGCCATCATGTCAAAAAGACTTCGAAAAGAGATTGCCATATTTTGCCAGAAAGATTAAGATTATTATCTGCAAGAGAATTGAAGGGAAGTGGAAAAAGAAGTAAGCGGTTAGCGATGTGAACATACAATATACTCCAAACTCACCTCTACGAGCAGCAAGTAAAGCAGCTTCATTGACAATGTTTGCTAGGTCGGCACCCACAAAGCCTGGGGTGAGAGAAGCAACAAGATCACAGATGAGATTTGTATCTTCTTCTAGAGGAACTTCTCTCAAATGAACAGCCAAGATCTTTTTCCTTCCTTCAGCATCAGGTTCTCCTACAAGTACTTTTCTAGAGAAGCGACCAGGGCGACAAAGGGCTGGATCCAATGCTTCTGGCCTATTGGTTGCTGCAATGACAACCACTTTCATGTCCGACTCAAATCCATCCATTTCTGTTAGTAACTGTAAAGATGGAAAATAAGTTGTTGAAAGCCATTTTAAAGCAGCAAACTGATATAGAGAACACAATGAATAATAAAATTCAAAATGATGCAAGAAATGGTCAGATTCCAAGGATTTAAAGTACAGCGAAAAATCTAGTACAAAACAAAAGAGCCAATAGATTCAATAAAGCTGGCAAGGAAATAACAGATTAAGTTTATGTTTCAATTCTGAAGTCAAAAAATAACTCAGTAATCATTGCAGCGACTCCAAATTGTTGAGCAATTAGTTAATACACTGGTTCAGATTACGTGGTTGTAATGCAAAAGGTTACTCGATAGAATTCAACACCAGTAAAATTTACACGACGAATTAAAAAGTTATATGAGAGACAGATAGATTTGGATCCTGGATTACCTGATTCAGTGTTTGGTCACGTTCATCATTGAAGCTTCTACCACGTTTTCCTCCAACTGCATCAAGTTCATCAATGAATATGATTGCTGGTGAACATTTCCTTGCCGCACTAAAGAGGTCTCTAATGCGGGCTGCCCCTCTTCCAACAAACAACTCCACAAATTCGCTGGCGGAAACAGTAAAAAATGGCACTCCTGCTTCACCAGCCACTGCACGAGCAAGCAATGTTTTCCCCGTTCCAGGGGGACCCACCAGCAGTACACCTCTAGGTAACTTTGCTCCAAGCTTTTGGTAGTTTATAGCTCCTTGAAGGCATGAAACTATCTATAAACAACAGTATGTCAACAAAAGATAGATAGGAAGAAAATTACTTTGGCTAATCAGAAGAGAGATTCAGTAAACACGGTAAGCAAACATCAGAATGATTGAAGAACACTAATATCTCCAAGGAGTACTCACATAATCTTTAAACAAACTGGTCTTAGGAATACAATATAAAAGAGAGAGGGAGAGAGATCCCAAGATACTTTAACAACAGTTGTTTATCATTGAGATTTGCAGAAAGTTAAAAAAACAGAGGAGCCAGGTGCACACCCAGCAGGGCCAGCAGCATGTTTAAAGAGACAGAGACGTGCTTCAAAAATTAAGTGATCTTGGAAGATCCAAAAAATAAATAGTGATATTTAATCATATATTTTTATGCATCCGCTATAATAAAAAATTTCAGAGCTCTCAGAATACCTACCAAAAAAATACATCGTTTCTTGTTCTCTTTTCACATCCAGAATAAATCAAAATTTTCATTTGGAAGCAGATAAAGTAGTCAGTATTCTTCATGACCATATTTGCAGAATGATATATTCCCCAAAACCAAAACTGAAGTACTCGATGCTCCTTCAGAGTAAAAGCTTCAAATGAATTTTTAACTTCACTATAGATTGCAAATGATCTTCACTTAGATGAAAGGCCATACTGAATAGAATTAACTTTGTAGTCTGCATTAAGTACAGAAGCTCAGAATGTCAAGATCCACATTAAACCATTGTTTAATGTATTCATATGCCATTCATCAAAATCAATTTTCATAAATATTTATCTCCATATGCAATAGGTGGCTCTGAAACTTATACTAGTAACTAGTAAGAGAAGTCCACCACAGTAGTAGGTTCAACGAGTTCATACTCCTTTAAGTAACCAAGCCAAGATAAAAAATGAAAGGAAGAGGAAAATGAATAAAAAAGAAACAGCCACTCCTAAAAGAAGATAAACCACTGGTTGTCAAAGGCTTTCTTGCATGCATAGAGATGATAATAGTTTCAGCCAGACTGAATTATCACCAAAAGAAGGTAAAATAAGAAAATATTAAACTTTGCCCTGATAACTTTCATAATTAAGCAACATAAACAAATAAAAGAATCTTATTTATTTAATGTAATTTTGAAGGAAGACATACGTACCTCTATAAGCTCTAGCTTAGCAGAATCAACACCCTCCACATCATCGAAGCCAACCATCTGTTTATTGGGTCGCCGCCTTTTTGCTGGGCTATTAGCAGCAGAAAGCTGACGATAAAGAAGCCACATCAAAGGAGTTAAGGGAATCCACAAAGATATGATAGTTATTAAAATGTTTCTCATTGACATCAATGGTGATTGAGGAGCTGAGCTATAAGTTGTTCCCTTTTCTCTCATCAAACTAAGAAGAAATTTCTCATCATGGTCTATTTTTCTAGTGAAGAATTGCCATTCTGGAATAGAAGGTTGCTTCCTTGAAAATTTCTTCAATACATTCAAATTCAACGCTAGTCCAGTTCTTGCACCATCATTTCTGGCAACTATTTCAGCCACATCCTCAACCGCATCATTCATTACTGGCGATTTTTCTTCCGTAATCTGAGTATTACCAAGGCCTGGCAAGTTGGTGTTATAATATATGCGACGTGACCCCTCTTCAAGTAAAACTTTTGTAACACACCCATTTTGAAGGCTCATTATCAAGTCCGAATATGGAACAATCTTCGGTGATGGCAAAGTTGTTAGTTTCACAAACAAATAGCAAAGCCCCAATGCAACAGATATCAAAGTAGACAAAGTCACGCTTCTTATGTTCTTCCTCAAAAACACCCCAGCATCATTCAAAACAGACCTAACAGAAACCCTCTTCAGTCTTATTGTTAGCCACCGTAACCTTGGCCGCAATCTTAACGAAAACCTCCTTCTCAAATTGCCATTACCTTTCTTCACCAAATGTGTTTCTTTATCTTCATTACTTCCTTTTATTAATGGCCTAATTTCATTTTTACAAGATAAGCCATGTTGAGACTTACAACAAATATAAAATCCCAACAAGGAACCTCCAACTTTTCCACTATTGGAAAACCTAAACTTACTGTCACAAGGCAAAAAATGTGGAGATTTCTGGTGACAATTATACAATCCCAATGAAGGGAAACAAACTGAAGTATCACAAGCACTAGTATATCTCCTCAAAGACTTGGTTTTGGCACCATAAAGTCCTAAGTTATCTCGAGTAAACAAAAACCCATTATGGCAAACAACAGAAAATGAAGCCATCTCTCTTCTCCAACTACAATAACAACCATATATGCACACTACTTCATCAACAAAATTTCAAGAAAACCCACAAACTGAATGAAGCTAAAAAATGAATGAAACAGATAAATCTTGCTTAGGCTGTGAAAGAAGCATGAAAAATAATCTTGATAAGGGTATAATTACCAGGTTGTGTGTAGTTGGTAAACAAAGACATGAAACTGAGAATTGAGCTTTTATCTTCAGTTGGGTCTCTGTTAATGTGAAGACGGATAAGAGACAGCAGTTAAGGGGAAAGTGTTAGAAAGTCCTAGGGGTACGACATTGTCCAAGTGGCAAGCTGTGAATGGGTTGATTAGGTTCTCATTACTACTAGCGGGTGCACCTGAATTCTTTTTTATTTTCAATAATAAATTACTTTAAAAAATTAATTATTTTATTATATTCGATAATTTTTTAATAAAAAATATAATTAACAGCTAGATTAATAATAAGAATAAATATTTATTTTACGTTTTAATATATGTCTCATTTAAATAATTAATTCATAGAAAAAAAAATATTATCATTAATAAAATTGATAATAACTAATTAATGACATCATTGTCTTGTTATGTTGCTACCTATTTTTATCATTTCAACAAATAATATCTTTTGTTATATGATTCTTAGGATTAAATTGGATTGTATATTAGTTATTTGTTATTGGGTTATTGGATTTTCACTAATATTATATTAATGGATTTGGATCCTTTGGATTTGAAGATTTTTCAATCCAATCTAATTGAATCTAGAGTGAAAATTTGATATAATATGATTTGAGTTTAAATTATTAAATTAAATTATATTTATTTTTTAATTTATTTTTTTCTTTGGATTTGGTTGGTTATTGACAAGTTTTTGTTGTATAATTCACCAATTGATTTGATTAGTTTTTTTTTTCTTTTTTTAGATTTAAATATGATCCAATCTATTAATTGATCAAATACAATTGAATTTGGATTGAATTGATTTGGATCAAATAGTTTCGACATATTGGATTGAATTTAGGGTTAGAAACATTTACCCGACCTGATCTGTCGGATTTTTATCTGGTTAGCCCATTGGTGAAACCTGACTTCTGGTCTATATTGATTAACCCGACCTAACTTCGAGTTTATTTTTCCTGATCAAATCAGGTTTCAATTTTTTTCGGGTTGGACCAAACCCAACCCGATCCGTGCCCAACCCTAATTAGATTTATGAACAACCTTTACATGAACACGTATTTCACTTCTTTTTAATAACTTGAAAATTTTGTTTAAAAATTTGATATTAGTTAAAAACCAATAAATGATATTTCTTCAAAAGAAGGCTTCAATTGAATCCCCCAGCAAATATGCTTCGTGTTCAATGTCCGACTAAATTGTAAACTAACAATGGCCCCCCAAAATTCTAACGGTCAACTTTAAGACTTAACGCTGTAAGGGTAATATTGTTATTTAGTAACATTTCAGATTTTCTCTCCTTCTCTCTCCTTTTCCCATTTTTTTCCTTACTTTCTTCTTTGTTTATATTTCTCCTTTAAATCTTGTACAAAGATCCGATGATGATTTTTTTCATTTTGGAAAATTTTTGTTGTTATGCTTCATCACTTATAATTTATTATATATTTATTATTCTAACTTTTATGTATTTATATTATCATTCACTTTATATTATATCGATTTAAGATACAAACTTTATACTCGTAGCATTAATATATATATATATATATATAAAAAAGAGATTAAACAATAAAGTATATATATTTTTTAATTTCTTCTTCTTCCCTTTTTTGGCCCCAATGAGACCCCATTACGTGGAATGAAATGTTTGTAAGGTATGTACAAAGTGGACAATAAAGGATGATTGCATTTGTTTCATTTGATGCGGATGGAAGATGGAGATTATACTTGTTGACATTAGAGTGGTGATAGGCTCAGTCTTGGCTGGCTTTTATCTTTGTTTTTTCTTTTCTTTTTGGTTTTGTTGTATTACGATGGTGAGAGTGGCAATGGGTGGAGATGGGCAGAAGGTGATGCAACTATTCATTTCAAATGAATATCAAAAGTCTCTCTATTTCATTTTAGGATTATGTTACTTTATTTCATGTAAAAAGATTTTTATTTTTTATTAGTAATTTAATTTATTTATTTATGTTGTGCAATTAGTTTGGATTTTTTAAAGATATTTTAAATGAATCTGGGAAATTTTTCCAATTCATTAATATGATATTATTTTATTTGCATAAAATTTTAAGGATAATGTTATGGGTATAAAATATGTATCTAATTTTGTATCTAAACTATGATGTGATAACATGTGAGTGGTAAGATAAATTTATCAGTATTTATTATTTTGGCTTTCACATATCCACTTTACCACTCACATGATGCTATACCAGTTGATAAAAAATGTTGGGATACAAATTTTGTACCCATACTATTTCTTAAATTTTAATTATGATGAGTAATTTAATGTAAAGTAGTGCTATGCATATAAAGTTTGTATCCTAACTGATGTGACATAATATGAATGATAAGGTGAATATATGAAAGTCAAAATAATAAATACTAATAAAATCACTTTAAGGTGAATATATGAAAGTCAAAATAATAAATACTAATAAAATCATTTTCCCATTCACATGATACTACATTATATTTGAGATATAGACTTTTATATTTCTAAATGTGAGGGGTTTTGTTGTAATTTGGTTAAATTTTAGGAGGTTTACAATTTCCCATGTTGGAATCCAAAGTCGTGTTTTCTGTATAGTAAATATTTGTTTCTAAATTAATTATTAGATTTATTATTTTTTAAATTTGTTAATAGGTAAATATTTAAATTAGAATAACAAGGGTAAAATCGATATTTTAATGGTCAAAACCAGTCATCCATTAATAGAGACTAACAATTGGGGGTCTATTTTAATTTCCAATTCAGTAGGATGTCAAATACTTTAACCAAATTAATTGCATGGTACATGGTGATGATGTATAAATTTTTAGTTTCTTTTAATATCAAGTTATATGATTAAAATTATATGAGTTGATCGTAAATTCAAAATATTAGATAATAAATAATAATTAATAGAAATAAGAAATAAGTAATGTTATAAAACAAATTAGCTATTTTACTTGTGATAACATTTTACTTATATTCTAATTTGAAAAAATTTATTTTATATTAATTAATTTTAAGAAAAGAAATATAAATATAAATATTTTGTCAATGGAAGCCCACTAATAAGTTATTAAATTTCACCATTTTGAAGAAATACTTAACCCCACACTTTAGTAAACTAATATTTACCCCTCAAATACCCCTAAAAATTAATATTTATCCCTCAAATATTTGGGGGATAAGTGTTAATTTTAAAAAAATAGTGATAATTTTTAAAAAATAAGTGTTAATTTAGAAAAAGTATGGAGTTAAGCGTTTTCTTGAAAACTAATTAAGGCGTCAGAGTAAATTCCCTGTAAACAACTATCAGACACAGAAACGACATCGTGACATCAGTTTGTAAAACAGGCACACATTTTCTCAGGAAAATGTCATTTTTAACAACTGATCACAAAATCACAATTCGCATAACCTGATCAGTCAATCTATGCACTTTTGTATAACGAACACGCTGAGACATCCTATTGGCATTTCTTTATTACCCAAAAGCTTCCAATTTTAGATATTTTTTCCCCCTTTCTTCATGATATTATACGAATGACAAACCAGAGATATTCTCATCGTCAGAGGAAAGATCCGGCAGGCCGAAACCCAGGTTGCTTTTCTTGTTATTTTTGAAACTTTAGTTGATTTCCCGATGTGGGTTTTTTATTTTGTTTAGTTTTGCGTTGGTTGAGAGAAGACCCATTTGATATTCATGCTGTTCGTTCGTTGGTTTTTTTTTTTCCATCTTTGGATCTTTGTTTCATGTGTTACTCTTGCTTTGTTTTCTCCTAACTTTTGATGTTTTAGCTGGATGTTCGACTGCTTAATTGGGTTTGGCTTATTTTATATGATAAGCCTGCAACAAAGTTGTTTAGTGCTTTTCTTATTTGTGGTTTTTTATTTTGATATTCCTGGGCATATTATTGACTATTGTTTGTTTATGTTCCAAAGAAAAGCAAATGAAGAAAGTTGCTCAAAATGTTATTTTGTCTAGTAGTCGATCAAAATCTGCCCTTTTGGGTATTGAAATTTTCTCCTTTTTGTTGTTTTTTGTTCTTGGATTTTACTTGTTGTTCATATTCAATGTGAGGAATTTGAGTCGTTGAATTGTGGCTAGCTGTTTCTGGTAGTGATTACTATGCCATAGATTTTCCATAAAAGGAGTTAAAAATCACATCTTTGATAACCATATTCACCAGTAACGAGCTCCTGTTTTTGTCTCTTTAAGACCTTCATCGCATAGGAAGTGCTCGTGGTAATTTATGAGTGTCTTTTGTGGTTGACGAGAGATTCGTAGACAATATCGTGTGTTTTATTCTTTCTGTTTCAGATATCACTGTTTGTGATCCAGCATTGGTTGGTGGGTCACCATGTTAAATAGAAGAAAATTGTTTTGATAGTGGAATGGAAAGGAGAAAAATAGATGACTATGAAACGGGACCACTTCCTTCGCCTAGACCATTGGATAAATTTGGCTTTGTGAAGCAGGAATTTAATAGTTCTCCTGAAGTTCTAACCAAGAGCAGGTCTGCCACTGAAATTGAGAGGTATTTTTTGTCTTTGGTAAATTTTGAATTTTCTTGGTTAGGATAATTATGAAAGGACTTCTGATGAGTGGTCTGCTGTGCTGATAAACTTTAATATTAATAATTCCCTATGGATATTCACTAACTTTTCAGGGAGCAGAGGCGAATTAGAAAATGGAGAAAGATGATTGGTGTTGGAGGGAGTGATTGGAAGCATTATGTTAAGAGAAAACCTCATGTGGTTAGAAGACGCATAAGGAAAGGAATTCCTGATTGTTTAAGGGGTCTTGTTTGGCAGCTGATTTCTGGAAGTCGGGATCTTTTGCTGATGAACCCTGGTGTTTATGAGGTACTCAGTTTCTTTTTTTATCTTGATATATAGCCTGGAAAATTGTCCTTTTTGGTACAATTTATTTTTTCTTATGTGCTTTGGACTTTGTTTGCCATGTCCTTGTGTTATAAGATTGTCTTTAACTTTCCATGGTCATGGGAAATAATTATCTCCTGTCTCTATTTTCGTGTTAATTTATCCCCCTTCATAAATTTGAAGGAATAATGGTGTTCTTATACTTAGCTTCCGTTACAATGACCACTTTTTATTTCCAATGTTTATTCTTGTATCTATCTGCCTTTTTCATTAAAAGTTTGACAGATAGGCAAAATGTGAAGGAATGATGGTACTATTATACTTAGCTTCTGTTGCAATGACCACTTTTTATTTTCCAATGTTGATTATTCTATCTATCTGCCTTTTTCATTAAAAGCTTGTCAGATAGGCAAATCGGACTCATCGCTAATAATTAACATCAACTTGATTTCTATTTCTAAAGATCTTAGTTTTTCTTAATCCAGGGGATAACTTTTCTACTATTGTTTAGTGGTATTGAATGAAATTGTGTTTGAGTGCATTGAGAGATTAGATTCTCCTTCCACTTACCACACACCTGCTCGAACCCACCCACCCACCCTTCGCATGCACAACCTTATCTCAATACATTGAATATTGTTTCTTCAGTGTGTTCCTTATTTTGTTGGTTCAGATGTGATAATTATATAGGCTACCTGGATACTTAAATTAATATGCAGCGTAGGTTGATCATAGGGTTTTGGGATATTGCAAAGTGTAAGGATCCTAATTGCAAGGTATGGGATTTGAATTCCACATTGGAAGTGTGGGTTTCTTGTGTAGGATTCTTGTGTGGGATTTATAAGGCTTTGGACTCTCTCACTTCAATAGCTAGTTTTTGGGGTGTGGTTTTCCCAAGGTTTTTATCACAAAGTTGCTTGATGAAAAGAATATATATTGTTATCCTGTTTTATGGTTTTAAAAAATTTAGGCAATTATGCTCTTCTTCCTTTGTACTTACATTCTAGTTGATACTCATCTGATGAAATTTTATTTGTGCAGCAACTATTAATATATGAGACATCAGCATCAGAACTCGATATAATTCGGGATATTTCTCGTACCTTCCCTTCTCATGTTTTCTTCCGCCAGAGACATGGACCTGGTCAAAGGTCCCTTTACAATGTTTTGAAAGCATATTCTGTTTATGACAGAGATGTTGGATATGTTCAGGTTTGACTCAGAGTCTCTGACATTTTAATCAATCATGTATTTGCTTTGTCAAGACACCGAGTAATTTTGGAATTGTTGGACATGCAGGGAATGGGTTTTCTAGCTGGTCTTTTGCTTCTTTACATGAGCGAAGAGGATGCCTTTTGGTTGATGGTTGCATTACTGAAAGGAGCTGTCCATGCTCCAATGGAAGGATTGTATCAGGTAATTATTTGGTTATTAAGAATTTCAAGATGTAATTCTTAGAGCTGCCATCCACTTAAGCTTTCTGTTGTGAAAAGCTAATGGCCTGTGAATTACGGAGGTTGGACTAAAAACTGACTTGTTTGGAATGTTTTTTGGTGTGTGGTAACCTGAACCAAAATTTATTTTCGGTGGTTAAACTGTTACTGTTTTTTTTTTTTTTTGGTATTTTCTTTGAGTTTATAGTTGGTCATTATGTTTGTGGCGTTGGCAAATAGTTGTCCAAAATCAGATGTTGCATTTTTACCTTTAGTACTTGGATAGAAAGGAAACAGAACCCAGTAAATTGCTATTATCACCAGTATCTTTATGATAAAAAGCACTAGAGCACTGATCCTTTCAGTGGGTTATCATGCCTCTGTTTTCACATTTTTATTAATTTGATTATGCTTTTTTTTTTTTTTTTGGGTAACTTCGGGAATAGTCACACCTTAAAGTCATATATAATATTTAATATTTGCCTCGCTACCTGGCTGCATTAGGAGGAATTTTGAAGATATCGAGCTTACCATGTAATCTGCGCAATATCTAATCGGTGAATGTCTGGCTTTTATTGTGCAGGCACTTTGAGCTCTGCCAAGGTCTAGATTGACAATCTTATTATCTCTGTTCTGGTCTTAGTAACTTTATTTTCTGTGTGCGCTTTGCCTCTTTTTATTTTTATTCTTTATTTATTTAATTTTTTGGAATTGATACCTTCCTGTAAAGGAAGTGCTGAAGGCTCTTGAAAACTGTATGTGAATTTTATTTATTTGTTATTATTAGTATTCTTATCTTATTTCAAAGCTGCATCTTTTCTGTTTTGCCTGCAATGGAGTTTACAACCTTTTGCCCTTGAAATAGGTGGGGCTACCTCTCGTACAACAATACTTGTTTCAATTCGAGCACCTGGTGAGGGAGTATTTGCCAAAGCTTGGAGAGCATTTTACTAAGGAGATGATAAATCCTAGCATGTATGCTAGCCAGTGGTTCATAACTGTTTTCTCATACTCATTTCCTTTTCATTTGGCTCTTCGGATATGGGATGTCTTCCTCTTTGAGGTCAGTGGGCCGTTATGTGATATTTTCATATATTTCTTTGGAAACTCCATTTTGTGGTTTGAAAGTTGTTATATAAGCTTATATAATCTTTTTATTTTTCTTTGTGGTTTGGAAGTTGTCATATGAACATATGTAATTTTTTTTTCTCCTCTCTTCACAGGGTGTCAAGATTGTCTTTAAAGTTGGTTTGGCCCTCTTAAAATACTGCCAGGATGACTTGGTGAGCATCTAAATTAAGGACCTAAAACCTACACCATATCCAAATAATTTTTTCTCTGCTCATAGATGGTATATGTGTTTTTCAGACGAAATTACCCTTTGAGAAACTCATACATGCATTGCGAAACTTCCCTGAGGATGCAATGAACCCAGATACATTATTGCCAGTGGCGTATTCAATTAAGGTTCTCTCTCTCTCTCTCTCTCTCTCATTCATTGTGTTTGTAACAATCCTAATATGCAAAACCATAGCTTTTAGTTGTTGGACATGCATGCCTTTCTTCTTGCTGTGTTGTGAACTTCCAAAATGTGAGGAAAGGATTGACATAATAATATTTTTTAATTTCTTAGCCTCATTGTAGTAGCTTACTTTCATGACAATTAAGAATGTATTTGAGCTATTTCTGCTTACTTACTGATTTACATAATTTGCCAATTGGACTCTTTATTATGTGCGTTTTGCTACAATGTTAAGACATATTTATGCCCTTCTAATTCATTTCCAGAAGCTTTGTTTTCAGTTGCTATAAGAGTATTCTTTTTGTCATATATGCACTTGAACCTCTTTATGATTTGTTTGGTTAGCCATTGTTTCTTTATGAATATCTCAAATTAGGTACCTTGTATCTGCAATTCGTGGGTAGGATTATGGGATAGGAAGGATTTCCTATTCACTTGAAGTTTTTGCCCCCACCTCTATCTACCCTGCTCCATTGAACAATTTGCCTTGGATGTTCTGATTTGCCTAATTTTAACTTTATAAATATTTATGTTTTGTTACAAAGCTTTTGAAGATGCATCTACATAATTCCGGAAAAGTTTTAAAATGGGAATACTATACTATTGTCATTGAGATTTCAAACAACTGTCTGAGCTAAAGTCATAATGGCCGTGCAATCATTTTAGTGAACTCTTCCTTTCTCCCGTATTGTCAATGTCCTAAGAATATAGGTCATGAATCTTGACACTTAAGCAAACTTTCCTAGTGACAAGATGCTGTTTTTCTTTATAATTAGTAACTTAATTTTCATTACTAAGATTTTTACATGAAACAAACTTCACTCCTTACCCCAATCTACCTCATTTACCAGTTGAGTGAAGCCAAAGGGAAGACCGAAGTATTTAAGTCCATGTAACATTCCTGTGCATGTGTGCTATATTAAACTGTATTTTAGATATCTGTTTGACAGTGGGGATTAGTAGTTATATTGGAATTTAATGCATCCTTCATAAATAATTATATTGTTTAACAATTAGGTATCCCGACGATTGGAGGAACTGAAGAATGAGTACGAGAAGATTAATGGGAAGTTAATTCGATCGTCAGATCTTAATGGAAAACGGAAGCTGGCATGAAAGTTCTCTCCTAGGATGAGGCTAAGATGCTGGTGGTTGAGCCATGCAATCTTATTCTTTTAATTCTTTTGTATTGATGATTATATTATGTGAAGAAATGTGACTCCAGTGGTAAGAGTGTGATTGACTGATTGTTCATTGTTCCTTACCAAGGTCCATGCTTTACAATATCTATGAAACTATATCATATGTAAGTAAAATCTTTCAGTGCATAGAATAGAGTTTTCTTCTTTGATTCTTTCTACAAATAATTCTTTGAAGTCATGGACTTCACCCATATTCCTTCTTTCTACCTTGCTATTAGACGGTTGAGCTTTACCAAGTGTTCATTTAAGAGTGTTTACCCAAAAGTATCTCTTGGGTGCTTCTTCGTTAAGTACTTCTATTTCCTAATAAAGAATGTAAAATGATTGTCAATTTAATATTAAATATTTATTATAGACACGGTCAAAAAATGCTTAAGCTATTAAAAACTCCTTTTGACAAGAGTAAGAGAACTTGTAAGTTGACAATTTGTTTATTATTATATGAAGCTCTACAGAGATGATTAGGTAATTTCCTTGAATCTGGATTGAAATGAGGGTGAGATGATTAGGTAATTTCCTTGAATCTGGATTGAAATGAGGGTGATTCAGTCATATACAAAGAGAAATTTAGGGCTGTACACGGGTTGGGTCGGGTTGGCCTAATCCGAAAAAATCCAAACCCGATCAAGTCAGAAAAATAAACCAAAGTCGGGTTTTTGAAAAAAAGGACTTGACGGGTTCGGGTTGGTTGGGTTTATGTCGGGTTTGGGGTTGGTTGGTTGGGTCAAATAGTATTTATTTTTTAACTATTTGGGTTGGGTTTTATTCAATATTTTGACATAATAAATAAAATTTGTTTACAAAATATATATATAAAATGTGATGTAGTCAGGTAAATGTGCAACCCTAGAGAGAATCATTCCAGAAACTGATGGTAGGTGGTAGGTCTAACAAATCTTTATGCCTACCAGCTCATTAAGATCACAGCATGTTGACATGACTGATCATACAAGAAGATAAGATTAGATTAGAATAGAAGGATGAGTCTTGTTTACACATACACATTGAATCCATATATAAAATACAAAATCTGAAATGAAAGTTAGTTTTCAAGCCTAATTATGCCACCCTTTACTCTTAAAAATTTGGGGAAAGAACCAATCTGCTTCGCAAAGTATCTTCTTCAAAGACCCTTTTTCCAAATTAGTGGAGCTGAGCTCACTTTTTCGTGGGCGGCAAGGGAAGGCAAGGCCAGGCAATGTTGGTCATTTGTTAGAATCATATTTAAGAGAATTATATTTGAGAGTCAATTTTGTTCGTGGGGCTTTTGAGATGCTGTGGACCCATTTGCCATTGAAGAGAAAACAACAAATGAAAGGGAGACAAAAACCCAGCTCACATATTCCTGTCATTATGTGAATTGCTTAGTCAATTGGTCCACAAAGGCTTGGCCTCTGGCCGCATCTGCATTTTTTCATCTTTTCTGGCCATTGCGTGCACCAATGAAGTTTTGTGTTGGTGAACCTCATACATGACCCTTCACTTATTGGCCGCAATCATGCAAATCCATCATGTTTTCCTTTGGGTACTTGTCTCATTTTCTTTTCAATACAAGAAAATAAATAATAATATACCAACTTTATGGTTTATGTATTTCTTTTTATTTAACTCAGTAGTGATTCTTTAGAAAATGTTATCAGTTTGGTATCTAAAAAGAGTTTGCTTTCAAAGATTTCACAGTTTAACAAGTCAATAGAAGAGTTTACATGATAACTTCAAATTTATTTTTTAAAATTTCATAAAATATTACTAAATTAGAATCCTAGTTAAATAGAAACTTGATAAATTTGCATTTTGCATATTTAACTCCTGTAGGGGTAATATGGTAGTTACAAACATGAGCACACACCATTATTCACGGCAAGCAATAGAAATCTTCCAGGAAATTCAGGTGCCTCCATAAAAAAAAATAAATAAATAAAAAACTCTAAAAATATAGTGGCAAGAACGTGATTATCTTAAAATCGTGTGGCATTCTTTAGAGACTCGTCCTATATAAGGAGCTCTCTGTCCCCCGACGTTCGGAGGAGAACGACCTGCTTAAACACAAACACCCATAAGCGGCTTATATAAACCAAATCTCTTTCTTGGAAGACTTTGAGTTCTTCTAGGGATTGTTATTGGTCTATAAAGCAAGGCTTGGCTTCTGGGCTCTCTTCCTTGGATTATCTCTCATATTGTAAGTTCATCAAAGATTGAAATTTTCTTGTTTCCATGTTTCTATTTCATATGTTCAAGAGGGTTTGTTTTCTTTTCTTTCTGTCATGTTTATCTGTTTGTTTATGTGATTATATGAATGTTATGGGCCGTTTATGGATAAATCTGTGTTTTTTATAATCAAAGTTGCTAACTTTATATTGATATTGATGATTTCTTGAATATCAAGTTTGTGCATGAAAGGTTTTTATCTTTATAAGCAGCCTCTGTTTTGATGATTTTTTCTCGAAATGTTGATCGCTGAAGGAGCCTTTGCTATTTATTCTTCATTGTTGTTGTTGTTTCTAATGTTGTTTGCTTATGTTTTGTATGTTCTTATATAATTTTTTTTCTTGTTGTGTCTTCGATATTGTTGTTTTTGTTCTGGTTACCCTTTATGTTTTTGAGAATTGTTGAGGGATGGAATTGTATATTTTGATTGTCTTGGAGTGGCTTATGATGCTGATCTCTGTTGGGATAGTTTTATTACAGGAGTTTGAATGAGCTAATGGAATCCAAAGGCGGTAAGAAGAAGTCTAGCAGTAGTAGTAAATCATTGTGCTACGAAGCTCCTCTAGGTTACAGCATTGAAGACGTCAGGCCTCACGGTGGAATCAAGAAATTCAGATCTGCTGCATACTCCAACGTGAGTTTCATCTCTTGATTTTCTTCCTTGTTCATATTGTAACATGAATTAATCAATCTTTAAGTTTGACATTATTTGTTTGTTTGATTTTTATGCAGTGCGTTCGAAAGCCATCCTGAGATCGCCTAAGTTTGTGACATAACCCCATTAAGTTCTTCCATACTGCGATTTAATAATTTTAGTTTTCTGCAATACTATAATTTAGTTGGCCTATTTCCATTCTACTTCCCTCGTTCGCTCTCGTTCTCCCTCTCTCTTTGCAATCGTTGTGTTTTCTTCTGTAAGACAAGATGGAATTGCCAGTCTCTGCAATTGGATTTGAAGGTTTCGAAAAGAGGCTTGAGGTATCATTTTTCGAGCCTGGTGTCTTTGCTGATCCTGGGGGTGTTGGTTTCCGCTCTTTGTCCAGGGATCAATTGGATGAAATACTGAATCCAGCTGAATGTACTATTGTTTCCTCATTGTCAAATGAGTATCTTGATTCATATGTGCTCTCTGAATCGAGCCTCTTTGTGTACCCTTACAAAGTTGTCATCAAAACTTGTGGAACTACTAAATTGCTCCTTTCGATCCCTGCCATACTTAAGATGGCAGATACTCTCTCCCTTACTGTTCGATCAGTGAAATATACTCGGGGGAGCTTCATATTTCCTGGGGCTCAGACATTTCCACATCGTAGCTTTTCTGAAGAAGTAGCTGTTCTGGACGGTCATTTTGGCAAGTTCGGTTTGGGTAGCTCAGCTTTTGTGATGGGTAGTCCTGATGACACCAAGAAATGGCATGTTTACTCTGCTTCAGCTGAACCGAGTAAACATTCAGTCCCGGTTTACACTCTGGAGATGTGCATGACTGGCTTGGACGGAAAGAGAGCCTCTGTATTCTATAAAAGTGAGTCAAGCTCAGCAGCTCTGATGACTGAGAATTCTGGTATTAGGAAAATTCTTCCGGAATCAGATATATGCGATTTTGAATTTGACCCTTGTGGCTACTCTATGAATAGTATTGAAGGAGATGCAGTATCAACTATTCATGTCACACCTGAAGATGGTTTCAGTTATGCAAGTTTTGAGGCCGTTGGTTATGATTTTGATGCTGTGGATTTGGTTCCCATGCTGGAGAGGGTTCTAGCTTGCTTTGCTCCGGCTGAGTTTTCTGTTGCGTTGCATTCTGACATTGCTGGTGAAGAACTTGAAACCAAGTTCCCTGTAGACATGAAGGGATATTATTGTGGAGAAAGGAGTTCTGAAGAGCTTGGAAATGGTGGTTCTCTGATCTACTATAGCTTCTCCAAGGCTGATGGCTATACATCTCCTAGGTCAATTCTGAAATGCTGCTGGAGTGAGGACGAGAAGGACGAGGAAGTTGAAGTGTAATAGTCCAAAACATTATTATTGTGGTGTTTCTACTTTCATTTTTACTGTCTTACTATAATAAAATGTGCCGTGGGGTTATGATATATAGGGCTTCATCAAGCTCTCATATTATAATTTTCTTATTTTGCTTTCAGCATGTGTTTACGAACAAAGCTTATATTTTTAGTTGTCATGTGTAATGATTTTCAGAAATTGAGCTTTGTATTACTTTAAATTCTTAATTCAAAGAGTTATGCGCTTCATTCATTCTTAAAATTGGATGCAATAATATTCTTTTTATTATGGTTCTGTGAAACTACCATCACTTTCAAAGGCACTATCAGTATTCTTGACTCCCTAATCATTTTATGGCCTGTAGAACATTTGCTAGTTTTTCTTTTCTTTAATGAAAGTAAAGAGAATAACCCCTTTTGACGTATGCATGTCAGGCCAATCCTGATATGAAATTCCAAAGTCCTGATATGAAAGGGACTGGTAATTAGAATGGCATTACATTAGCATGGGGTTGAGCCGCCAAACTGGACTATAAAAGATAAATAGCAAAAAGCCATACCATGTGTTGGAAGAGAAAAAAGGAACGGACAGCATCCATTGGACCCTTCTCAGGCGAGAGACATTACACTTCTTGGTGGCCGTTCATATTAATGGGAATAAGAATAAATGCGATTCAGCACTTGAACAGAAAAAAAAAAGTTCTGGGTGGTCATGACCCATGTGTCATGTGCATTTTTGCAGAGAGGAAGTTTCGTGTAACTTTCATATGGAATATCGCTTACTTGTTCTACTTTGGTTGTTTTTGGAGTCATTGACCAATGTGTTGGTGCCTGCCTTTGGAAAATTAAGCAATGATAGGACTTCCATGCGTTGCAAAACCAAGGCACCTGTCACTTTGGCCAATTTCTTCAACCATAATGACAATTCAGGTGTATGCTTCCTTTCTCCAAGTTTCAACACATTAGTTAAATTCATGCCTTTTAGGTTAGGAAGCTTGAAATCCATCCGCCCGATAACTCAGTCAATATATAATTTTAATTGACAAATTCTACGCCTCTCACTTTCCAACTGCTTCAACTTGTATTCACCCATATGCTAACATACACCTAGGTACATGAAAATATGCAATTCATTAGTTAATGCTACAGAATCTATTCTTTCCAATTACCCAGAAAATTGTACATCTGATTAATTAATATCTATAGCAAGCAGCAAGGAAACAGTAATCGAATTTTTGCATTATGTATGCACATCATTTGAATGATAACACCACAAAACTACTTGATATGTGATTAAATGGACGTGGGTCGAAGCACAGAGATCCCCCTTTCCCCCTTTTTTGACCTATTTGCTGGGTTACAAGCTATTTCGATTCCATGTCAATGTGATTGATCACGGGTCTCTAATTAAAGACCATAAGCTAGGCTACCATGCGACTTTTTTCAGTGAAACACATGTATATTCATGAGTGTCAATGGCGTAACCAAAAATTTCCTTCGGTTGGTTAAAACCCAAAAATTGGTGCACCACAAAATGATTTGTATGCCTTGCAACACCAAGGCACCTTCACTTTTGTCTGTGTTCTTCAAGCATAATGAAAATTTAGTAGTCAACAGGTTGATGTCTAGGTGTATCCGTGTGTGCTTCATTTCTCAAAGTTTCAACATACTTGATTAGTTAAGTTCACGAGTTTGGATGGGTTAGGAAACTTGAGTCGGGAAACTAAGTCAACATTTGATTTTTGATTTAGCAAATTCTATAGCTCTATCACTCTCCAACTGCTTCAACTTGTATTCGCCCATAATGCTAACGTTATGGGGAGACCTATTATTTGGACTCCCTGTTTAGGCTTATTAATTACATTCTACATTAATCTTATTTCGTACTTATATAAACCTTTTTACGATAAGCTCAAAAGTATGATGTATATTTCTTTAAATTCTCTTTCTCTCGAATTCTTCTATATATAAGAGTTTTTTTTATTTAAGAAGTTCTTTTAGAGAATTCGGTAACACTAGAAACTAACTTGGATGTCGAAGAGTTTTTGCCAATACCTCACTGACTAAGGTGTGGTTTGGTTTAGTTGAGAAATAGCAAACCCAAAATTTTCATTTAGTTTGGTTGCAACCCTAGTTGTTATAGTTGAACTGGGAAAAAAAAATTATATGTTAAAAAAAGTTGACAAATTTAGGGAAAAAAAATGAGACATCGCATTTACAAGTTTACAAGGGGAGTAAGTATAAGAAGTTGGGGCAAATGGGTGTCCCAAATTCGCAAGCCATAGATGAAATATTGTTTATGGAGTGCGAGCTTGTGGTTTGTTTTTTATTTTTTTTCTTTGGTTGATTGTTTATGGTTTTTGAAGTGCCACCCTGTGGTTTGATTTTGTTTTTCTTGTTTGATTTATTACTTTTGGATCTTGGGTATGTCCTAATTGATTTGGATTAAAGCTTGAAAATTAGGAGTTGAAAATTATGATTTATCTATATTTATGATTTAAGAATTTGAGTTTTTTTTTTTTTCTGAATAATATATATTAAACCATTAGTATAAGGGTAAAAAAGTATTTTCGTATTTCCGTTAGCGTGAAAAGTAGCGGAGGATGAGATTTGAACAACGTTAGGGGTCTTTTGAGTATGTGGACAAACTTGGTATGAATCTATTGTCAACAAAATCTTAGGGGCACTTGAGATATTATCTCATTTTTATATTAAACTATTTATTTTGAAAATAAAAAGAAAGCTTTATTTTTAAATTTTTATCATATAAATTATCCTATTATTAGCTTCACATTACCTCTCCTCCCTTTCTCGAACTTCATTCACAAGTATCACGGTCGACTCGATTCACCGCAGAGGCGCAGACGGACAACAGCGACTTACCTCTATTGCCGTCGAAACTCAAAACCAAGGTTACCTTTAGCTGCTTGCTCTTGTGAAATCGGATTTTATGCTGCTTGTGTTTACTTCATTTTTCTGCTGTCAATTTAAAAGCATTTATCATGTTCTCTGCTAACAATCTCAAACTTCATTTCTGTTGTCAATTAAAAAAGAGCATTGCTATTTCTAAAGAATCTGATGGCAAGTCTAGCAACAGAAAGTTGTAATAATTGCATATTAAGTCTTATGATTTCGCTTATTTACATGTTGAACCCATTCTTATACATGCAAATCACCAGTTCTTCTCTAATAGACTGAAATGTATAAATTAGTTGTCAGTATCATGTATGTTGATCAAATACTTGGAATTCAAAATGTTCAAGTAGTGTTCTATCTATTATATCTTAAAATGTGGCATGCTATAAAAGTATTATAGTGAATATCATCTATTTTAGTTAGATTGGTAAAAATTAGGTTCCTTTAGGTCCACAACTTCGCTGCTTAGTCGGATTCTTTCCAAAATGTCTGATGCAATTATTATTATATCATGCTAAGTTGCATCTGAAAGCAATTTCATTATGACTAGTCTACAAATACTAAAGGAATAAAAAAAAAAAAAATCTCAAACTAACATGGACAGATACATAGGTCTTATATCTCTAAGTGTTTGTTGACCTTCTTGTTGATCATGGAAAGCTAAGTTGTATTAGAAGTTCTGACTCATAAACTATTACAAACTAATAAGATGAGAAACTGTCACGATTATGAGTTGTATAGTTCAACTAACAATTATTAGAACCATCAAATTTAGAAATGTAAAATAATAACTTAAGTGTAAATGTAATTAATTGTCTTGATCAAAGCTTTTAAGATTGAAGCTTTATTTTGATTGCACTGTCGACTGGAAATTTAGAATTGATGGGAGTTGGATTTGTTGTCAAATTAGTTGTACAAGCTATATGTAGATGAATTGTAAGAAATCACTTAAATTCTGACAAGAAGACGCGCTGTCTATGTAGAAAATGTTTTAACTGTCCATAAGATATATCTGTAATAGGGAATTAATCTTTTCAATAGAATGAAACTTTTTCAGTTCAATTGAACGAAATTTTGAGGTTTTGCTTCAAGTTATTAGTTGTTTTGTAGATTTGCTTGAACTTACGAAGTAGGAGTGTATCCTGTCAATAAGTGCCATTGGTTTGAAATTCAAGTTTTAATTGTTTTTTTAGTATAATTAGAAATGTTTCTTTTTATGCTAGTATTGGTTTAATATCTGTTTGATTTCTAACAATCAAATACTTTGATGAAACCAATTGCTTACATGATTTTTGGTTGAACAAGATGTATAAGAGGAAAGAAACAGTGATAGTAATTGTTTTTCTGCATATTCTATTTTGTGGTTCTTGTCAAAGAGCAAAAAAGAGGAGAACCAAACAGATTGTGAACATTTTTTAACTTTTGGTGATTGTTTCAGATGCAACTATGTCTGCTTTGATATTCAGAAGAATGTCATTGTCAAGGCTTTCAAGTAGAACCCATCTATTGCCTTTCCTGCAACAATCTAGGTGATTATTTTATGTTTCTAATGTTTCAATAAATACTAATATATATATATTTATCTGTGCTGGAATTCTTTAGCTATGTATAATGATTTAATCCTCCATGGATTTTTGATGATGCAGGTGTATACATGATGTTCCATGGTCAAGTTATAAATACACTGGAGCTAGTACTGAGGGTGTATCAGGTTTGATGCCGAGATGTGGATATCGGGTGGGATTGATTAATAAGTTTTGTCAAACCCATTCTTTTGGTTATAGGTGTCATTGGAGATCTAATTCTGTGCTTAGTACTCAGCGACATTATACATCTCATGCTTCCACACAGCAGAAATCACAAAAGATGTTGTTGTACCTCACGGGATTGGTTTTTGTGATGATGGGATGTACTTATGCCGCTGTCCCTTTGTATAGAACATTCTGCCAAGCTACTGGTTATGGCGGTACTGTTCAGCGTCGTGAGGTGGGGCTGAGTTTATATTTGATTTTATTTTATGATCTTCCTTTTAACTACATTATTCAACTTCTGGGCTTTTTAAATTAATACAAGAAATGGATGTCTTTTTAGAGTGTTGAAGAAAAGATTGCTCGGCATACTAAAGAAGGGACAGTCACTTCAAGGTGTATTTCTACTTCTTGGATATCAAAACTTGCTAGGAAACTCTCTCTCTCTCTCTTTTTTCTTCGTTTTTTCTTTTATCCTGAATGAACTTTCTCAAGAGCGCTGTGACCTGAAAGAAAAAGATAAGAATTGAAAACTGTAAACTTTTCCCTTTGTTCCATTTCAAACTTTCTGAAGATAAATCATCCCGGTAATGGTATAAGGTATTTTCTTCTGGTTCGCTTCCCAAAACAACAGATTATGTACCACTTGTTTCAACACATATGAGGATTGTCAAAAGGAAGTTCGGCCCCAATAATTTACCTACTGTTCAGCGTCATGAGGTGGGGCTGGTTATGTCTTTCCTAAATTTAAGAATAAAAAATGTCCAACAATGATGGTGTGAGATTTGCTTGTATTCAAGAAATAACAGTTATCTCACCCATTTACCGCAAGTATGCTTTTCCCACCTGCTTTATGAGACTCTTTAGAAATTGAAAAATCATAATAATTTCTGTGAATTGTTTCCTGGTAATTGTATATCAAAGTTTCTCTCAGAATGTAAATCCTAGTTAAATGAATGAGAGAGGAAATATAATTTTGCATCATTCCCTTATGTCTCCCCCTGTACATTCGAGTTGACCATCCATTGTTCCGAGGAGGTGTTATTCTGCAAGTATGGTTATGGACTTAACCAGATGCAATTTACTTTTAATTTGCCATATGTCTTTACCCTTTTTCTTTTTAATTTTTAAATTTAGGGAGATTGTTGTGCAATTCAATGCTGATGTGGCTGATGGAATGCCATGGAAGTTTGTTCCAACACAAAGAGAGGTGATCCTCTTCTGCTTTTACTTCACAGCAAGCACACTTATGTTACGAACTTATTCATATCTAGTTGTTATACTGTATTGTGCTGAATTTCTTGTTTATATTCATGAACATGCTTGTATTAATGTATTTAAAATCATTTCCTTCTCTCGTAGGTAAGGGTCAAACCTGGAGAAAGTGCCCTTGCGTTTTACACTGCTGAAAATCGAAGTTCAGCCCCAATAACTGGTGTTTCCACATATAATGTCACCCCTATGAAGGTACTAATTTTTGATATCTAAGTATTTGGTGTCACCCCAATAAAGGTTCCAACTAAATAATTAGTGACTGCTGGTGTGAGCATACTTTTTACTTTAAAATTTTATAACCTTTAGAGGGATATCACAAGCCAGTTATATTTTGATATGAGAGAGGGATGATATTCTTTAGTCACCAAGTTGCCGGATTGTGGTTTCGTTAGGGACCTCCTATCTTTACGTAGTTTGGACTAAGCTGGGGAAAATGCAGGCAATCACCGATGCAGATTATCTTACCATTTAACCTGAAATGCTTCATTGCTTATTTACCATGTGGTCGTGGAGAGAAGTTTCAGAGTTTGCAACTAGTGGTTTTTGACTGAATTTAGTTTTTGCAAATACTATTGTCATTGGATTTGGAATAAGGTTTTCAGATAGTCAATTGAAGTTGGCAAATTGAAAAGGATTTTGTTTACTCTTCATTGGCCATGTCTGGTATGCTTTTAAAACCTGTAGACTGTAGACATGATCGTCTTCTGGGTATTTTGGTAGTGAAGAAAATGTGTTATTGAATCCTGCAGCTGTATACAATGTTTCTTGCAATGCATCATATGACACCATATTTTGTTTTTAGAACAGCAATACAACTATTTTCAGTCGAACATTTTTTGGATGGAAGTTTTATAATGTCAATCACTACAAAACTGACAGATAACGACATGCATTATCAGTAACTAGCCTCTTACTACAAAAGCCCAATGTATTGGATAAAATGTTGGCTTAAAACAATTTGGAACCACAATCTTTTGGTGGACACGAAGGAATTAAAATAAATCAGAGGACTTGAATGAATCTATTTTTATATGTCACCTTGGTAGTCTAAATTTTTTTTGGTGTATTCTTTCGAATTTATTTGGTCCTGGATACCGTGTACTTATGTCACATGTTTAACCAGTTCAATTATTACATTCATTGAACGGCTAATACTAGATTAATTGCAATTATATGTTTATTGTTGACTGACCAGAACGAAAGTTGTTGTTAATTGTCTAGTGATTTGGCTAGTGCACGTTACGCCTTATTTTTGTTAAGTCTCAAGATTGTTGAGTTGTTTTGAAATGGGGGAAGTGATATCTTCATGAACTTTTCCAGGCTGCAGTTTACTTCAACAAAATACAATGCTTTTGCTTCGAGGAGCAGCGTCTTCTTCCTGGGGAACAGATCGACATGCCTGTAAGTAGTGGTTTTTTTTTTTTGGTTTATTTATTGTTTCAGAAGCACATTTTGTTTGTTTTCTTTAATATAGATACACACACACGCACACACCTACTAAAGAGCTTATCGCATTTGCAGGTGTTCTTTTATATTGACCCTGAGTTTGAGAATGACCCTAAAATGGATGGTATCAACAACATGATTTTGTCCTATACATTTTTTAAGGTTTCCGAAGAGTAATGGAGAAGGTACTTGCCCTTGGTGATTTTATAAAAGAATTTACATGAATATCAGCAACTTCATGTCTCCTGTACATCCTTGAAGGTTATTGATAAGCAGAAAAAAGTGCTTTTTATGGTGACCTCAGTGAAGAATTCGCATTTGCATAAACACTGTTAGGTGAATAGATAAACCACTTCTACCATTGAAGAAAGAGAGGAAGTGAAAACTTTACCATAAAATCAATTTTCTCCAGGAGTTTTGCTCTTCAATTTCTCTTTTAGACTAGGTTTGACCTTAGAAGTTGTACATTTTCATTAAAATATTGGTGAAAAAGTAAGAGTTGCTTCAGCGGCTGTCTTTGATGTTTATTTCAGTAGCATTCAATAAGATCGAAACTTCCTAGCACCTATTAATTGCTGTATCCGTTTTCTGTCCTGCTCAAATTTGTTCTGAAGCATCATAATTTCTGCAAGGAAACAGGAAGCATATATATGCATCATGCATCCACATCATTTAATTTGAGATCAAATCACTCCATAAATCATCCACAAAAGTATGAAGAGAGAATCAGTAGGCTAGGCAATGTGATTAAATGGACATGGGCCAATTCCCCACCTTTCCACTTGCCCCTGTGTTGGCCTATTTACTGGTGTACAACGTATTTCCATTCCCACTCAATGTGATTGATCCCATATCATCTCTAATTACATGGTACCAGCTAAGCTGGTAGGCATCCTTTTTTTCAAAGAAAACATATTTGCATTAAGCATGAGTAGGAGATTTCATTAAATCATTTGCCTCAAACACATATCATCAACCTTAATCAATAATCAAGAAGACTTCTAGTCTAGGTTAGGGTCCGTGGAATAAACCGTAAATCTTCGACATGTAATCTAAATCCAATATGTTGTGTTAATTTTTGTTATTATGTTTGACTAGTGAAGATGAGTTGATTAATTCTCTCCTCCGCAACCATTTACACAGCTGTTTACAATCCCACCACCCAGCAACGTACTTTACATTTATGTTTGCTTAGCATTTGAACCTTCAAAATCAACTTATTACAAAACCATTAGTTTACAGAGTATTTATGATCCTTTGCTGCTGAGTGAGTGCGTTCCGAACACGGTATCAGGTAGAGATTTACTCGTCAGAAACTGGGACCTGGAGACTATCTGAATGTATACTCTCTATAGCGACGTATACAGATTTCTATGAAAGTGTGTTCTGCAACGGTGCCATTCATTGCTTTGGTGATTGGAGAATTTTTTGTTTCAACGTCGATGAAGAGAAACTACAACAAACACCTGTTCCTGATGGATGGGAGATTGGGAGGGGTGGTCCAGGAGATTTGCATCTGCCATTCATCCACTTTATGTGTATGAAATTAAAAAAGACTATTCCAGGTGGTTTCTCAAGCATCAGGTCGAACTTCAAGTTGGGTATTTACCTTGAAAAACTATTTCCTGAGTGCCTGAAGTATGGTATTGTCTTGACCTTGCTTCATCTCCATTTCAATATCAATGTACTCTTCCTTGACAACTAGATTTGATATTTGAACAATTGGTTTAACCTTATGAATATCTTTAATAACCTCAATTATGTCTTTAGATTCAATTATATATATATATATATATATATATATAATTATTTAATAACGAGTAACCATGATTTGAGTAACCTTTTCAAAAATTAAAATAATGAAATTTAAAAAATTTAAATACAATTACTAAGTTTAATATCAATACCAAATTTACAATTAATTCTTCAAATACATATGTAAGTCTCAATAAATAAAGATTAATTATAAAATTAAGAGTTATAATAATTTGGTTTGATATTAAAAAGTTATTAAAATTTACGAATAGATAAAGGAAATTGAAGATTACTATTAGCGAGAAGATGGAAAAGAGTTTATGGAGATGTTAATATCTTTTTTAAGTAATTTTATTTAAAGATACTTTCATATTTTATAAATTTTAAAATCCGGTGTCAGTTTATATACTGGTGCCCTAGATTCACACTTTGGTTGTGAATACGGGGAGAGTCTTGCTACGTAGTGGCGCTCTTCAATAAGGGGAGAGTCTTGCTTATGTTTAGATATGATGCTTCTCTTCAACAAGTGGTTTTAGTTATAATTATCTTTTAGTCATGATGCAATATGCTTATGAAGAAAAGCTTCGATAAATATGAATGTACTTGCAATAATTTCCTTTTTTTTTTTTTTTTAATGTTTCATTCCATCAGTCATTGAGTTAGTGAGGAGCTTGTTCGAACATCACTAGACACTTAGTGAACTAAATTATCGAACAATTTAACAACTCAACACTTGTCAGGCTATAAAACACATATAAAATTTGACTATTTAAACAAAAAAAAAAAAAAAAAAACCGAGAATTGGTGCTGCCATTGAAAAATTATGCTATAAAAGTTGGTGTTCTGACACCAAATGACTTGTATGCCTCATAAAACCATCGCACCTGTCAATTTATCCAATGTTCTTCAAGCATAATAACAATTCAGGAATAAATAACAAGTTGATTATGTGAATGCTTCCTTTCTCGATCATCATATCTCTTATTCAGTGTTTTAACACATTAGACTAGTTAACTTCTGAGGTAGAGTGCCATTAAAAAAAAAAAAAAAAAAAGGAAAAGCACAATAATTCAGTCAAAATATCATTTGCATTGACAAATTCTACAGCTCTATCACTCTCCAACAGCTTCCAAGTTATCACTCATCATGCTAGCATACAACTAGGTACACAAAAATCACTATTTCATTCGTTAATGGTACAAAATTTCTTGTTTATAATCATTCAACAGATTATACATTCGAATCAATTAATACCTATTAATAAGCTTGTTGATTTTTTTCAGCAGATTCAATAGGGACAAACATAAAAGAAATGCC